>PVKA01030679.1:0-27076 GCA_004027165.1 Ctenomys sociabilis | reverse complement strand
CATTCATTCATTCATTCATTCATTCATTCATTCATTCATTCCAGAAACACTCTTGGAGGCAGAAAGGATAAGTGTATATTGACTCTTCTCTCCTTGCCAGATAGGTGGATTTAAGATTTCACTTATGTTATCTGATATAATAAAGGGAAAACTTAGCACATTCCACAGATCATAAGCTTGACAGACCTGTGTTTATCATCCCTTTAACTCTGAAGATCTGGGAGAAACCTGTTTAATTTCTCTGAGCCTTATTTGCCAAACAGGGTTAATATTAGAGAAATCTGTCATGAGGATTAAAAAAGATGGTATTTGTAAGACCATTCCACATGTTGCCTGGCAGAGAGAAGACTCTAAATTAAAATGCTGGCTCCATTCCCCTTCTCCAGTATCCTGGAGGACTTTTTAAAAATAGACAAACTAGTGTCCATCATAGCTTCCATAATTGCACTGTATTTTCTGAAAGGGAAGCACTACCCAGGAAAACTCCTGAAAATTGGCTTGCCTACACCCAGGGTCCAAGGATGGGGTGTCCTCTTCCCTGCTTCCTGTCAAGGCCATCCCATTGCTGGCTGCACTTCACTCATAAAGCTCGTGGAGGAGACTGCACCAGACGTGCAGCAGCCCCTTTCGTGATTTGTGCTTCCCTGTGCCACAGAGTTGGAAGATGACCACGTTAGTATGTCATGGAAGATCATGCTAGGTGGGCCCTGTCCTACTCCAAGTTACCCTCTGCAATATTATTTTGTTCTAAATTATTTCTTCCAAACAATGTTTGGGGTCTTATTCAGATATCTCAGAACGTGCTCTTACGTGGAAGTAGTGTCATTGGAGGAGTGATAAGCTGAAAGAGGAGGTTGTACTGGAGTGGAGTGGTCTCTATCCAGCATGACTGGTGTCCTCTGAAGACATAGCCACACAGGGCGAAGGTCGGGCGGCAGCAGAGATGGGAGGGCTGCGGTTGTGTGCTAAGGAATGCCAAGGATTGATGGTCTCCACCAGAAGCTAGAAAGAGGTAGGGGAAGATTCTCTCCTGCAGATTTCATAGGGCGTGTGATGCTGTTTATACCCACATAACAGACTTCCAGCCCCCAAGGATGAGACAGTACATTGCTGATGTCTGAAGTTTTTTTTTGTTATGACAATTGTGGCTAATGGTCCCCTTGGAACATCCAACTGAACTGATCAACATGGTTTTGGGTGTGGAAGGCCCACCTAAGGATCGTTGCCAACAGCATGAAAGGAGACCTGGAGGGAAGGTGGTGTGGTGTTGATTTTCCTGGAGAAGCTTGCTTGTCACGCTGGTTTACTTGATAGGAACTCAGCTGTCTTAATCTTTAGAGGAGCTCAGGGACCATGTTGTCACTGAGGATGACTGTGGCTCTTTTCAGGGGAGCTCTGCTCCTTACCTGGAGCACCACTCCCTGGCTCTAGTGCAGATCCCTCCACCTGCTGGCGCAGGTCCTTCATCCCACTGGCGTAGACTTTCTAGCTTCCACCACTGACCTTTGGGCCTTCCCAGTGCAGATCTCCATACAGACTTGGAGGAGATGTTGCTGTGGGCTGTAGGTCTCCAGCTGGACTCCGGGAGGACATTGCCATGGGATCCAAGCCTTCAACTGGGTGCCTTGGATCTCTAGTATGTGGGTAGATCTGCAGTTTAATTATTTTTTTTTATTTTAGGGAAAGGTCTACAGGGTGTTCAGGGTTCACTACTAGATCAAACTCAGAGTGATCCCAGCCTCCCAGGAGCTGGGATTACAGTTGCACATCACCACACCCAGTCTCAATTGCCATCTCAGCACACCCAGGGGGGCAGGACTGGCATAGCAGGCCTGAGATGGAACCCCTGGCCCCTGCACCTGCTTGCAGGCACTTTAATCCACTGAGCTATTTGGCCAGTCCTCTTCTGCATGAGTGACTTTTTGGGTGAATATTGTAGAATCATCCTATAAATTGTGTGTCCTGTATTAAATCTATTCCTTTGTGAACCCTGACAACAACAACCTTAGAAATGAGTAGACATTTCTTCTCTGTCTTTGGAGGGAAGAAATTGGGTCTGCCCAAGCATTTCCATTTCTACAGAACCAAAAGCAAAATCTAGTTTTGCACAAAGGTGGAGAGTCTATTAGAGGACTGATGCATTGGTGTGAACTGCTGAGGTCCCATGGTGGGCTGGGGCAGAGCTGGCTGCAGAATCGGTCTCTGCATGTCGAGCCAGCTGTTTGCTTCACAATAATAACATTGACAGTTGATCTTCCTGCTCATTAAGAGTCCAGGCTTTGGAGTGTCTAAGCCTAAGTTTCCTCATTTGTAGCTTTTTATCTAAGTTCATTAAGTAGCCTTTGATGAGTCTCGCTGTTTTTTTTTTTTTTTTTTTTTTTTTTTTTTTTTTTTTTTTTTTTTTTTTTTTTTTTTTTTTTTTTTTTTTTTTTTTTTTTTTTTTTTTTTTTTTTTTTTTTTTTTTTTTTTTTTTTTTTTTTTTTTGTTTTTTGTTTTTTGTTTTTTTGAGACAGGGTCTCGCTATGCAGTTCAGGCTGGCTTTAAGCTCACTTTGTAGCTCAGGCTGGTCTCGAACTCACAACAATCATCCTGCCTCAGCCTCCCGAGTGCTGGGATTACAAGCATGCACCACCACGCCCGGCTCGCTGTTGTTTTATTACCATGTTCTTGCACTGCAAATGCCTTACACATAGCATTTCACATCATTCTCACAGAAGTCCTTGAAGTACGTGCTACTAGTCTAGCTTTGCAAAAGGAGCTCAAGGCTCACAGGGGTTGAATATATGACCCTAATCATCCAAAAAGCAATAACCAGTAGAGCTGGCCCCACGGGCTTGCGGCTTGTGCTGCCTGAGCCTCTCGCTGGTGCCTCTCCACGGCTCATCACCCTGGGCCTTAGAGGTAGGCTCTGCAGGCCCGTGCTCTGCCAGAAGCCCCTGCTGCTCTTCTTTCTTCTTTCTTTTCAAGTCTCTCCCTTGCTAAATAATTTTTAACACAGTGAGATGATCCTCATGCAAATATATCATTAATATGCATGAATAATTCACTTGCTAATTAATGAACTCTAATAAGAGGTTGAGAAAATTTGACTTAGAGAGATTTATAGTGTCTTTCACACAAAATTACTTTCTTTCTACTTCTATGAACAGGAATTATTTGAATTGCTATGGACAGGGAAGTTTGTATTATTATTAGTTTGCCAAGTTAAATTCTGTTTCTCATTGAGTTGTAAAATAGCATTTGACAAAATTTTCTAATTTTTTTTTTTGGTTTTGTTTTTGCATTACTGGGTGTTTCAGTAATTTTTCTCTCATTGCTGGGACAAACACCTGACACTCAAAAGGAAGGAGGAAAGGTTTATCCAGCTTGTAGTTACTGGAGGGTTCAGTCCATACGCAGCTTGGCTCTGAGGCAGAGCAGCACGTGGCAGAGGGCAGCAGTTCATGTGGTGACAAAGAGCAGAGAGCAAGGGGAAGAATAGTTGGAACAATGGCTAAGGAGAGCAAGTCTGTCTCTCTTCTGTCACATTCAGGCTACCTGCCTCAGGCCGGGTATAGGACTCATACCCATAATCCCAGCAGCACTTACTCCCATAATCCCAGTGGATCATGAGTCGATCACAGACTGTAGAACTATGCCTCAATGACTGCATGAGGCTTTGGGGGGGGGCGATACACACAAACCATAATACTGGGGATTGAACCCAGGGCTTTGCACTGACATATATCCTGGCCTTTTTTAATTTTTAGTTTAGTTTTTTTTGGCAGTACCAGGGATTGAACTCAGGCCCTTGTGCTTGCCAGGGAAGTGCTTATTTTACTGAGCCATTTCCCCGGTTCCCTAGTTTTTGTTTTGAGAGAGAGTTTTGGTAAGTTACTAAATAGGCCAAGATGGGTTCAAACTTGCGATCCTCCTGCTCAGCCTCCCAGAGTGCTGGGATCATAAGCATGTGTCTCTCATCATCCTTGGTTCATACTTTTTTTTTTTAAATGCATGTTACAAAAGGATTTTTATCAATAATGCATATGAAACTTTGATAAATCTCTAGGAAAAGGACAACTAATCAAATAGGAAAATAGACCAAAGTTGTTAAATACAATTCACAAATAACCAATGAAACACAAAGATACCCAGCTTCAATAGCAATCAAAGCAATGCAAGTTAAAACTGTAAGAAGATGCATTTTATTTATTTATTTATTTAATTAATTTTTTTTTTTTTAAGAGAAGCATCTATAAGGTGTTCAGGGTCTCACTGCTAGATCAGACTCATAGTGATTCTCTTGTTTACAGCCTCCCAAGCCCTGGGATTACGGGCATGCACTACCAAGCCCAGTCTCAATCACTGTCTCAGTGCGCCTGGGGGCGGAGCCAGCACAGCAGGTCCGGGGCGAAGCTCTGGCCCCTGCCCCTGCTTGCAAGCATTTTAATCTGCTGAGCTATTTGGCTGACCCAGAAGATATATTTTATACATACCAGAAATAATTTGTTACAGATCTAAACAAATGTTTACATGTCTGAGCATAACATTAACAAGAAAATGGAGTTGCACGTGCTACTGGTAAAGTGATTTTTCAGAGAAAGTTGGCAATAAATAGGGCAATGTGCTCAGTGTCGGTGCCCTACATGCACCTGCTGATGTCCAGTCTCCAGCGCTCGACAGCGGGGCCTTTGCAGATGACCAGGTCAGGAGCACCTCGCGTAAGGTTATTGCCCCTGCGGGAAGAGACCAGAGCTCGGTGCAGCGATCCGATCCGTACTTTAATCCCAGTACTCTGGGAGGCTGTGGCAGGAGGATCACACACTTGAGTCTAAGGCAGGCAGTTTGATTTCACAAGATCTTGTTTCAGGATAAAAAAAAAATTAAAAAATGGCTGGGGATGTAGCTGAGTGCAAGGCTTCAGATTCAAACCCCAGCACTGAGTGAGAAGAAAGAGGAGCAAGAAGAGAAGGAAGAGGAGGAAGAGGAAGAGGAGGATGAAGAGGAGGGGAAGGAGAAGAGAACAGAAAGCTAGCTTGCTCTTTCTCAGCAAGTGAGGACACAGGAAGGAAGCTGGCTTCAATCTGGAAGAGGACCCTCACCACCTCCTGGGAAAAGCCAGGCACTGGGCCTGTGCTGGGCTGCTCTAGGAATTCCAAGCTCTGTATCTGTGAAAAATAGATGTTTGCTGATTAAGCCACACCATCTAAGATCATTTGCTATGACGGTCCAAGCCAAGGATGCTAACAGAACCGAAGATGTGTGTCTCCTTCGACCCGTGACCCTACTGAGCACTCCCAGAGGGAGCTCCGCTTCCCAGAGGGCCTCTTACGAGAGACAGAGCCAGCTGCAGAAATGGGCCTGGCTGCAGTGTCCATGGGAGCAACGCTGGAAGTGGCCCGAAGCTCCACCTGGAGCGTGATCAAAATACATTGCACTGTATTTCTGCCTTCATGCAGTTTTACACAACGTCAGAATAAATAAAGCATTAAAATGAAGTTCAGTTATACATATCACATGGAGAAATCTCAAAAATTATGTGGAGGGAAAACAACAATTTGTTACAGATCTAAAATATGCAAAAACAGTGTTCTGTTTTATACATACATATGTGATAGAAATGGACAAATACTATATATAGTATATATAGACATACATACGAACTTTAGGATGATTTTTCCTGTAAGACACAGGGAAGAGAATGAGACTAGGGGAGGGGACATCAATTCCATCTTTAATATTTTAATTCTCAATAGAAACATGAGATGTGCAGGTATTTGTTATACTATTATTGTTACATTTTATGTACTTGAAATAATAAAAATAATGCTGATGTTGCTGATGATACTAGCAACAATATACCAGTACATCACCTCTCTGAGTTTGTTTATTTATTTATTTATTGTCTTTTTGAGACAGGGTCTCACTACACAGTTCAGGCTGGCCTTAAGCTCACTTTGTAGCTCAGGCTCGTCTCAAACTCACAACAATGCTCCTGCCTCAGCCTCCCAAGTGCTGGAGTTATAGGCCTGCCACCGCGCCCAGCTACCTCTCTGAGTTTAAAGCAGAGCGAAAACATCCCCCTTTGTCTAGTTGGAAGGAGCTGTATTTCCCCATAGAACCTCTGAGAAACTCCAAGAAAACCAACCAGGCATCTGCCCTCCTCTGGCATCAGCTGGTGCAGCGCTAGTTGGAACTTGGATCACACACTGGGAGCAGAGGAAGAAGCCCTCAAACATTTGTGAGCTAGGGGTGAGCTCATTATTGGCCTTGCAAAGACTTTGGGTCTTGGGTCATCTTACCCTTCCTAGGCTCAGCTTTCTGCCCCAAGCTTAGGAATTTTCCTCTGGGAAATGCAAATTTCTACTAAATTCCTAGCTACCCCATGCAACTGCACATTTTGGTGTCACTTCTCTTGAGTCCCTGCACTCAGGCATCTTCCTCCCAACATTGCCTGATCCATGTGCATTTTTCCAGCACCCATAAGCAATGCTGAGGCTGGGTGTGGTGGTGTGTGCCTGTAATCCCAGCTCTTGGGAGGCTATAAACAGGACAGTCACTATGAGTCTGATCTAGTAGTGAGACTCTGAACACCCTGTAGACCTTGCCCTAAAAATTACAGGAAAAAAAAAGAAATGCTGCCTCTTAGGGAGTCTCATGTGTGCCCCAAGTGATGGCTGCGGCCTCATTCCGAGTTCGCAGAGCTCCCTTGGATGTTGGTGTCCCAGTCTGCCTTCATCTTTATCTTTCCAGCCCCCAGCAGATTGCCAGCATTAGCGTAAGACCTCAGGAAATGGAAGTGCTGTTGGAGCAAGAAGATGTAAACTGAGTGTTTCCTGAAGCCTCCCCAGCTCCACTGGTGTGTAACACTGGCTCCGCAGTCAGAAGACACCCCAATGTGCATTAGCTCTGGCTGCCCTGTGTAAGACTTGGGGAAGACCTTGGAGGAGAAGGCTGAGAGGGGAGCAGAATGAGGCAAATGGGTGGGCATGAAGGCTGGTGGGGATCAAAGGCATGCATTCACACCTGGGAGACTTCCTGCCACCACTCGGCAAAGCGGAGTCTGAGCGGACCGGAACTTGAGACCCTTTATTTGTGGCCAGTGCTCTTTCTTTTGTTCTGTCTTCTGCTGCGTGAGAAAACAGCTGCTCTATATCATCTTATTGAAATCTCTTCCAGGGCTGGAGACAGGAAATGGCCTTCCAGTTCTGAAGTAGTGAAACTAGGCCAGCTGTAGCAGGTGGCTTGGAAGGCCCAGAGATAAGAGGCACTGGAGAACAGACAAGCCTCAGGAAAGCAATATTAGGCCTGAGCAGGGTCTGAAAAGGTTTTTGTAGTTGAATTGAGTTAAAGTAAGTTTGGTTCCAAGGGTTTGGAGACCCTTCTAAACATATACATCTGGATCTTGGATCAAGTCCCAGTAGAAATTCATCCTTGTGGATCATCTAGGGACAGAATTTTGTGCAAAAAGAGAACTAAATGAAGAATAATCACATAAATGATGCTGGCCAGGTGTTCATCATTAGAAGACAGAAAAAGATACAGGAAAAGATATAGGCCATAAACATGACAAAGTTTCTATGGCATTAGGAGAAATATGTATGGTTGTGCTTAATTATGTTTGAGTCTCAGGGCCAAACCAATGTCTGGAACATGGTAGGCTTTCACCAAGTCTTTTTTTTTTTTTTTTACTAAATGGATGAGCTTTGATGATCTTGCAAGACTGGAAAAATCCTCACTTGGTACCTCTTGTGTGTGTGTCTGGTTTGGAAGAGAGTTGGTGGCAAAATACAAAACAAGATTCTTATAAAAGCTTTTGACATGGAGCTGACCTGAAATATGCCAGATGCAGGTCACCAGCTCATGCCAACCATGGGTGGGGCTGGCAGCATTTCCAGTGGTTCAGAATGAGGGGGTTGGGCCTGTGATGGTGGCTTTCTGGTGGTGCCTAATTTAATGTCCCTCCTTCCATGAAATACTCCCAAGCAACACACTGAGAGGGACAATTGCAACAGACCGGAGGGCAGGCCATTCTGTGAATAACTGGCAGGTCCTGGAAGGGCTTTCCCTCCCATTTCACCAGTGGGATGGGACTGAGAACTTGGTGCTGGTGACCTTAGAAGTGGAGCTGCAATATTTGGCTGGAGCAGCTACGACACTGCTGTACCAGAAAGTCCTATTTCCTTTTGCTTGGCTGCAGCTTTCAAAGTAGGTGGGCTCACTTTTAACTTCCTGCTACACATTTGGGCAGCTCTCTCCAATCGCTTGGTGGGAAAGGTGCAGGAGAAAGGATTTAGAGAGCACATTCTGGGGAAAAATGGTTAATTAGATGTCGACATTAGCAAATCCGTGGAATTTTTGCTTGTGTTATGTGTGACAGAAAATGCTAATGTTACTCAAAGTTTCCATCTAACTACAGGCCAAATTGAGCTCAGGAATATCTGAGTGTAATACTGATGACCAGTGCCTTTATAAAACTCTGCAGTAATAATTTAACATGTTTGATGCTAAGAGTTTTTTTTTTTTTTTCCGAACCAGAGATCAAACTTGAAACCTTGCACTTGCTAGGCAGGCACTTAAGCCATGGAGCTATGTCTGCAGCCCCCAAATAATAATAATAGTAATCAGAAAACAATTCCAAGGCTATTTCAATTCCCTACCCAATCATTTCCATTTCCAACAAACCTGTACTTACTGAGCACTTCTTCCTGTGGACCCTCACAAGTGAAGGAGAGATGAGGGTCCTTTCCATGTTTTGTGATTTTTGGCATACAAAAACTAAAGAACTGTCACTAAAACAAGCCAACAGAAATGTATCTGATTTAAATGTTTCTGTGTAACAGATTATCACCTTTAATAAGCTAGACTATACTGCCTTAATTTGTTTGTTTCTCAACATAAAAAAAAGTGTGACAATTGAAGTATTTTGGCTGATAGAGAGCCTTACATGGTGTGTGTGTGTGTGTGTGTGTGTGTGTGTGTGTGTGTGAAAGAAATAGTGGATTTAAAATCCAAAATGAAAGTGTTATGTGGTTAAAACAACAGTAAATAAACAGAGGGAATTATGCATAGCAATAGACTTACAATAGTGCTGTGTAAAGAGAATTAACAGGTGGATAAAGAAACATTAGTTTATGATTTAGGATGGGTGATAGAGACTGGTAACAAAACGCATTTAAGAAACATGGTCAACAGTTTCTGGAACCCCATCAGAGTACCCTTATGGCTGCCACCAGGCACAGAGCAGAAAGCTCTCTAGATGGGCACTCGGGAGTCGGCAGCTTCTGACCCTGCACCCAGCTGGCTGCCCAGGGTGGCATGCCCCTGTGTGGGTTGTTCATCCTGTTGCTCTGCAGAGTCGCTTCCTCTGGCTGGCACTGGGTGGAGTAGCTGTGGGGCTCCACCGCTTCCAAAGGCCTAGGAGCTCTCATTCTAGGCTCTGTGTAATTGAACCGAAATTTGCGGGTCTTATGCTGCTGTGCTTGTCCCTGCCCTACCAGCAGGGCTGCGCTGATGGCTGGTTGTGGGGACAGCCTGACCTGGCCACCTCGCCAGGGCACACATCCAGTGAAGAGCTGCCTTCAGGGTCTGGTCTGGCAGCTTCAAGCCATGGGCAGCAGCAGCTTCTCTAGCACTGCGTGGAGAAGCTGTGGCCTCTCTCTCTTGAGAACCACCTGACAACTTCAAGGATTTTCTGAAGGGGTGACATAAAACTTGATACTGTGAAAAGAAAGGCTGCGTTCTGATTTACAATCAAAGCATTGTCACTTTTGAAAAGTAGATCAATTCCTAGACAGAGGTCACCAGCATCTCTGGTGCTGGTTTAAGTGTGGGTCAGGAGAAAGTCATCCCAGACTTGCAAACCCAAATGCTGCTGGGGTGCTGCCAATCCCGGGGAATGCTGTGCTGCTTGGGAGCCTTTCTTCTCTACTAGGAGGCTGCGACAGGGCCTTTTGTTCAGTATCCCACTTAGAACTCCAAACACCCTTGTGGTCAAATAGGTCACAGTCACAGCTGCATTCTTTACACATAAAGAAACGGAATTGAAGCTCAGAAAGGATACATGGCTGCATTCAAGTCAGACTCGTGGTGTGTGGTACCTAGCCTCTGCTCCCAGGCTTTGCTCCTGACATGCTGTGCCTTGCCGGACAGGCATGGGCCACGCCTGTGCCCCTTCAGGTGGTCTTGATGGGAGCCAGAGCCATATGGCTTAGAAAGCAGGTGCTATGGACTGAAGTGTCTGCCCAAAATGTGTACACCAAAGCCCTAACCATTGGCATGATGACCACATTTACAGACAACGTAGTGCTTTTGGGAGGAAGTCATGGAGATAGGGTTCCTATGGTAGAATTAATGTTCTTATAAGAAGAGACATCAGAGCCCTCTTCCCTTCCCCATTATATGAGGACAAAGGGGGAAGGTTGCTATTTGCACCCAGAAAAAGAACCCCAGTGGGGAGGTGAGTTGGCCAGTACCTTGATCTTAGATGCCCCTGGCTTCCAGAACTATGAGCAATAAGCTGCTAATATCTAAGTCACCAGTCTGGTAATTTAGTAAGGCAGCCTGAGCAACTAATACACTAATATTCAATCTGCTCAAGGGCGTGGCCTGGTTGGTATTTGGAGATCTATTTCTCTATGGGAAAGTACTGGGAGCTGGTCAGGTTTCCAATCATATGGATGAACTTATGGGATAGAATTAAATAAAAGACAATGCAATACCATTTGTGGGGGTCCAGGAAGGTCATAACTCTCTTGGCGCTAGCATGAAGACTTCACTGGTTTTCCCACTCTTTACTGAGTCCATAACGAATTCAGAGGATATATAGAAAAGTGCAGGGAACAGCTGAGGTACAAACCATGAAACTGGGCCAGGCCTTGAGAATGTAGGACAAAGACATTCTAAGCAGTAAATCTTGCTCATTGAGAGAGCCGTCTTAACTCTAAGGTTTGCAGTTGATTGCTCTGGACCCTTAGCACTTGTACCCAGCAGAAAAGACTGGTTACCAGCAGCACGTCAGCCCTCCAGTGGCTGTTGTCTGTGCTCTTAACCTCTTCTCCCTGCTTGGTGAGGCTCCTGGGTGTTGGCCTCCAGGAAGCACAATATTCCATATCAGCCATGCTCATTAACCTTCTCTCCGGCTATGGCTCAAGGAAGACTCATTCAAGCCAGTATTGACTTTGGATGATGGTGAAACTTAAGCTCTACTGAGTTCTTCTGTGCTTGTCAATTCAAGTCCTTTAAAACAAAACTATAGTTAAGAAACCTTGAGGCATGAGAGTAGGTTTGCAGAAGGTGATGTATAGTCATCTAAGTTCTGAATAAAGAAGAAGAGGTTGGCTTTATGGAAAACATACAGGGAGAGGGAATAACATGCTAAGGTTTGGAGGTCGGAGGTGGCCAAGTGCATTCTGGGAGTACAGTTTGGACTGGGCAGAATGGAGCTAACGATCTGGCCAGAGCAGGGAGCAGGCACTGCTTCTGCTGGGAAGAGGTGAGTGGTGTGCAGGGGAGCAGCTGGGGAGGGGGAGTGTGTGGTGGGAGCACCACTTTCTCCTATCTTTGCCAGGTTTTCCAGGTCCTTCCTGGGCACCTACTTGATGAGACCAGGCCAGGGATGAGTCAAGTAGAACTGCCCTTTGGTTGAAGAGAGAAAATCTCACTGTGTTCGTTGGGTTCATGTGGAGCTTACACTGTTCAAATTATAGGAAAAGAAGAGGGTATTGGTGTCATGACAAGGGAAGGTGCGTGAAGTAAGTTTTGTCATTTGCATTTTGGGGATGTGTTTGAACTTCTTTCAGTTTCCTGCTATTCTCTCATCTGTTTTGCTCTTTATTTGTCCTTCTCATATAAGAGAAAGCATGTGACATTTGAGCCTATGAGCCTGACTTATTTCAATTAAGATTATATCCTCAAGTTACATCCATTTACTTATGAAGATCTCAAGTTTGCCTTTTCCTTTTTTTAAGGATTTAGTACAGCGTCTATAGGGTCTCACTATGGAGATCGGATTCAGCATGCCCTGGGGGTGGGGCTGGCCTGACACACCAGGGATTGAACCCTGGAAGCTGTGCTCTGCCTAAGCAGGCAATTTAGTCTGCTGAGCTAAATAGCTGGCCCTACATTTACCTTTCTTTATGGCAGCATAGTTCTCCAGTGATCTAAGTTGCCTGGGCTGGCCTCCAACTTGCAATCCTCTTGCACTGATCTTCTAAGTGCTGGGATTCCAGGTGTGCACCACTGCACACAACTTTGCTTTTGGAACTGCTTCCCTGAACTCCTCATTTTTGCAATCAATCTTGTAGTTGTCCCAGAGCTGATCTGATCTTAGGCAGTACTGAAAGAAGCATCGTGCTTAAATTTAAGGAGGCAAATTTGTCTTCTGCTCAAAGCACCTCTGGAATTGAAGATTCAACTCTTGAGTTCATGGACTATGAGGGAACCGCGAGAACAGTGAATACTCAAGAAGAAAGCTTTTGCAGGGAACTTGGCTAGTCAGTGGACAAGTGTGTGACCCCGTAGTACATCCAAATGAATGACAGCATTGGCCAGTTTTTTGCACTCTTGTTTACCCTGTTTCAAAAGTGAAGCAGTTGCTTTTCCCACCAAATGTCCTTTCAAAGTATACTTTTTCTCTGACATGCCCATCCGCTCCTGGAATTTCTCCAACAAGGTGCTGACCTACACCTGGCCAGGGCCAGCAGGACTCTGCAGCCTCTTCACGCTTGAAGGCTGTTCCTGAGATGGCTTTATGCTGGTGATAGCTGTCCAGGATATTTGGGGTGAGCCTTCTGAGCCCCCCGTAGGCCTTCAGCCTTGCCACATGGGCCCTAACTGTTGCTTGGATAGCAATCTTGTTTTTCTATCTTCACCAAGACAGGCAGCGATTCCAAAGCTCTGAACTAATTGTGTGCTTCAGTAACTTCCTGGATCTGGTGTTACTGAAGCCCTACACCCTCTTCCTGTTCCTAAGAGCAAATCACTCCGAATGTTTACTGGCAAAAGAAGCACATTTGTAAACAGCATAGGGAGAAGGAATTTTGTGCTTTAGCCCTTCCTAGGCAGGTCTTTATTTTGAGCCTTTCCTCTCCCCCTTCTTGTACAAGAGCAGCCTAGATCAGATTTTTCCCCAGTGCAGCTATTCCCCAGTTGCTGTGGGTGATTTGTTGAGTGACATCTGGGCCCAGCCTCCTGCTTCCTCTGAAGAATGCAGTTGTGACAATAAACAATTGCAGCTTATTTTCTTCAGTCCATGGGATTTAGTGTTATTTGCATTTGGAGGGACACAAAATCTTTATAAGCCCCCTGGATTTATAGCCCTGTTGGCTGCCATTGCTTTAGCTCATAGCATGAGCTGTGTGTCATGGCCTGGCTTGGGACCGGGCAGAGGGGCCGAGCTGCTCCTGCCCCAGTCACCAGCATGAGGCCCAGGTCAGCTGGAGACAGCAGCACTCACTTGGCCTCCTGGCTCAGCCCCCAGTGACCTCACTGCTGGGGAATCAGCCCTGAGGCCACTGCCAAAGAGCAGGGCAGGACAGCAATCAATGTTCCAGGCACTGCTGGAACTGTGGGCAAGAACACAAAGGGAAATGAGGGACGTGGACATTTGCTGAGCGCCTCACCCAGCAGCTCACTGTGTCCTGGTGAAGCCCAATGTCCTAGTTCTATTCACGAGGAGGAGTCTGAGGTGAGAGAAGACAAGCCCTTGGGTGAGGCCGTGCAGCTGGCAGATTCCACATGGTAGACCCGTCCTCAGCAGAGCCTGTCACTGTCATTTCTCAGGGCTGCACCTAGAACCCAGAGGAGTGATTGGATGTGAGGCAGAGGTGGAATTTGCTGAGGACCCTGAAGGTCCCTCCTCCAGTGCAATTGTTCTACCACTTGGCTGCAAAGAGCAGTTGGGTACCCTGAGGATCTGTGAGGGTGGAGGACAGATAAACGAAGGATAAGGGAACTGGGGCGCTGGCTTTTTGGTGGAATATGGGGCAACAAAGGCAAACTTGCTCTTTTCCCCCTGCACCAACAGGAGGCAGCAGAAAGCAGTGTACGCCTGCTCTTGAGCCTCAGAAATGTCCACATTGGTTATTTGGTCTGTTGGTCCTTAATTTCTCTTCGACTTAGGGTTGATAATCTGACCCCACAAAGATTCTTCACAAGGGTTATGAGATAACACTAAGACTTTGAATTTAAACCACTAGGTACATCAAATACAGGCCTATCAGAGTTTTAAAATCTTCCCAGGTCTGTTTTCTTGTCTGCAAATTTGCTTTAAATGCTTTGTAGAAGTAAGTAGGTTTGAAAACTTCACATATAAATAAAAGGGATGCTTGTTATAAAACCTTATTTGACAATTGTTTTATTTATTTATTTATCTATCTTTTAATTTTATGTGCTTGGTATGTCTCACTACATAGCATGGACTCATCATGGTCCTCCTGTTTCAGCCTCCCCAACACTGGGTTTATAGGCATGCGCTGGCTTGGTATGCCTGGCGGAGCCAGCACTGCATGTGGCACCTGGGATCGAGCCCAGGTCCTTGTACTTGCCTCAGCAGGTGCTTAGACCACTATTTTCATGGTGCCTTGACAGCTGTTTTGAAAATACTTCTTTTTTATTAACTTGCAATTATAAAAAAATCTTTTTTGGAGACCCTAATTGAATAGCGAGTGGTTACTCATTCCCTTGAGAGTAACTAATGATTCTATCTGTGCAAAGACACTTCAGGACAGAATACTGCAGTCTGGGCTGTGGGGAGGCTTCTATCCAGGCAAGGGTGTAAACCTTGACTCTTTGAGTTTAAACACACAGGGCACAGGGCTGTCACTGCGATATCTAAAGTACAAGGACCAACTACCTGAGAACATGCAGAAACTTCACCCAGATTCAGGGCCAAAGAGCTAGTGATAATTGAGTGAAATCTGAGACATGGGAGGGGGGCGGCATTTGGAAACTGAAGCAGGAAGAAGAACCTGTGCTCGGCTGGGGAGGAGTGAGTGCAAAGGCCCTGAGACAGGAAGGTGCAAGGAAGGCCAGCATGCCCACTCAGATCACAAGGCGGGGCACCCTAACTCTTCTGTATCCTCTAGGAAAAACAATCGCTGAAACGCTGGGTAGATCACAAGTGCAGCTGCATTCTTTACTACTCATTGTAGTTTGACGTCATTAGCTTCAGGCTCATAAAAATGTATTTAGTACAATTTTCCGTGCTCATAGGATGATAATACTCAGCAGAAGGATAATGAGACAGTGGAAACATCCATTTGCAGGAACAGTGATTGAAGGACTCTGCGGCACAATTGAGTTTATTTCTCAGTCTTTCCATCCTGCCTCTGCTTCAGTGCCCTTTGTGGCCTCTGGACCTGGCCTCGTGGGCTAATGCTCTGGCCACATTTCCCACTGCCCTGTCCCGCCTGTTCATCTCTTCCTGCCTGCACGCCACCCTCCGATCCGTCTCCTCCAGCTCCTGAGTGCCATCTTTGTCATCCTGCAGGACCGTGAGGGGCTCAGCATGCTCCCTGGAGCTTGCACTGGGCTCTGACCACACTCCCTGCCACTGTCCTGTTAGGAGGAGCCATGCTGCATCTTGCAACAGGGTCATTTCTGACCTGCCTGCCTCTCAGGAGACCGTGAGCTCTTCCAGGCTGCGGGCCACATGTAGTTGAATCTCGCCTCCCCCTTTGATCTTTTTGGATCACACTGAACTATGTGTCACATTTAGCAGGTGCTCAAGCCCACTTGAATCAATAGATGATGAGGAAAATTCCCTCCAGGGCTCTAGGGTTGATGAAGGATTTCTCCAGAGGGTTGTTCTTCCATTTATAAGTGAGCTCGCTTCATTTGATTTGTGGTTAAATGTGTTGGCCAAATCCTAGATGTCTAGAACAGAGGTTTGTGAACACAAATTCAGCTGAATGTCCAGGGTGCATCTGCGCAGAGCTGGAAGTGGGAGAAGTACGAAGTTATTGAGGAGGCCACGGAGCCCCTGCCTGTTGCCATGCGGAAGGAGGCCATTCTCAGGTAAGCAGTGGCCTCACACTGGCCAGGTCTCCAACTTGCCCGCCTTGACCCCAGAGGCCCCCTCAGCCCTGGATTTCAATGTGGGGAGCACTGGAAGGGCAGAGTTGGGAGGCAGGAATACCCAGGTGGCCTAGGGAGAGGACAGCTGTTGAGTCAGGGTGGCAAAGCAGAACCGTCCCAAGGAAGCTGGGATGCTTGCAAGGCAGATGGGCACAAAGGCCATGGGCGACCACCTGAGCAGGGCCAGAAGGGTGACAGGGCCATGGTGGCAGGGCAAGAGGTAAGCAGTGACAGAAGCGCAGGCAGGAGAAACAGACGTCGAGGTATAGGCGGCAACTGAAGATGGTGGGTGAGTCGGTGGGTGGTTTTCCTTTTTGGTTCATCCATATTTTCTGATTTTTAAGGAAGAAACATGTGTTGCTTTTATAATGAGGGAAAAGAACAGTCATTTAAAAAAAAAAATCAAATCACAGCACACATGCTGCCTGGGGATGTGCTCAGAAGAGCTATTTAAGTGGCCGCCAAAGTACAGAACACTACAGCGGCCCGAGCAGCTCCCTGCTCTCCCTGTGTGCGTGTAGGAGTCAGCCAGCGTCCTTGTGGACGCCTTTGTGCTGCGCGCACAGGTAGCCGCGCACAGGTAGCTGCGCCCGGGCAGCTCAGCAGGGGGCAGAGACCTCCGTCGTGTGGCCACAGCGCCACCTTCTGACGCGGAGCGTAGGTGGCCTAGAGCTCGGGAAGTCACCTTTCACCCTTCCCCTCATCTCATCATCCACTACGCTTGCGTTTCTTGTTTTTGCCTCCATTTCCAGTTGGAGATCAAGCCTGGCCTTGAAGCCCATTGCCTGCCAAACCTTGCAGCCCTGTCTGCGCGGGGGCATCTTCTGCACTATGACCTCAGGCTGCAGCCCGGGGTCAAAGAACCCCTGGGCTGCGAGAGATGCTCCTGCAGGTCTGGTGCACCTGGGTTCTTTGCCAGGTCAGGCCCTCCTCAATGGGGCAGGCCGCTGCGGAAAGGATACCCCTCACCTCCGTCCAGAGAGCCTGGCACGTGTCTCTTGCTCTCCTTACCACCCTAGTTCACCTGGTCCTCTTTTCTGGGTGCTCCCTCCACTTCAGTGACCCAGGGATTTTTTTTTTTTTTTCTTTTCTTTTTGGTGGAACCAGGGATTGAACTCAGGCCCTTGTGTTTGCCAGGGAAGTAATTCTTCCACTGAGCCATCTCCCCAGTCTCCCCTCTTCCTTTCTTGAAAACACTAAACTTGTCTCCTCGCCCAGGGCCTTCCTTCTGCTGGAATTCTCATTCTCTGAGTCTCTTTCCTGCTGGTGCTTTTCCATTTCAGTTCCAAGTCCTTGCCACCCAGGGCCTTACCCCGATCACTCTCAGGGCTGGGGCTCTGGGGCCAGCACCCTTCATGGGTAGTGGTGTAAATATGACCTTGTGGAGCACACTCTCTCTGATGCCTCTTCCCTTTTGTTTTCCTCTTGGAAACATCACCTTTAGGATGAAGGCAGGATCTGGATCCTCCACTGCATTTGAACAACCCTGGTTCTGACAGACCCAAGCCCATGTCACCAGCTTTGCAACTCCTCACCACCTGGGTCTTCTAGTCGGCTTATCCAGTAGGCACTGCTGGGCTCCCCTGCATGAACCGGGGATATATCTGCCTTGTATTTCTGGTATCTGGCATAGCGCCTGGCACATAGCAGCCCCTGGATACATTTTTGTTGAATGAAGAAATAAGCGCATGAGCAGCTGTGTGGATGAGTTTAAGAAGACAGTTAATCCAGGGTGAACCTGTGCATGCCACTTAATAGCTGGGTGGTGTAGGTGCATCTTTGCTGTTCTAATTCTCAGGTCGCATTGGTGAAGTGATGGTGACAAAGGCATCCTGGAGGGCTCTTGGGCAAAGCACTGAGAGGACCCTTGGCCCAGGCCCAGCGGCAACTCCCTCTGCTCAGCTCCCTTGCACAGTTTCCCCAGCAGGGGCAGTGTCTTGTACCCATGCCATCACCTATCCCTGTCTGGGTCCCAGGCTACCTCCCTGAGGTCCCAGCAAGTAGTGGCAGAGCCTCTCCAAGTATGACTGGCTTGCAGAGCCACTGGCAGGTGTTCACAGCAGAGGCTGTGTGCAGCTGGCTGGGATGAAGGCTGCCAGTGTGACCAATGGGAACCGAGAGGATGGGGCACCCTGGGAAGTGCATAGAGCCCCTGCAGTCAAGGTAGCCTCCACCCTTCACCTGGTCTGGCTTGGCTTGGCTTCTGACTGCAGTGGCTATGACTCCTGGGAGAGGGTGGGAAGGAAATAGTGTGGGCAGTGGGATCCTTCCACAGCCCCTCCAAAGCTACTTGCTTCCTAGGCCCTGGAAAGCAGGATCAGGCCCTAGATGTGTGCACCCTGCCTAGTGGTAGTCCTCAGAGGTCCTGGATGAAGCCTGGGAGCTGAGACACCCTGTGAGCCCTCTGCCTCCTCCCCAGAGTGTCACCTGCTTGTTCCACTCCCCATCCCTCCCCACCTTGCCCCATCCACTTCTTGAGCTGACTCTGAGGTCTAATCTTTCTCCACATCAGGCCTACTCCTGCTCAAGCTCCTAGGGAGAACCCCTGTGCTTCAGGGGGGCCTAGCTGCCCCATGTGTCCTGTAACACAGTCTCCGACTGGGGACCCTCTGATTCCCCACTCAGGGGCCTCAGAGACTGCTGGTTCCCAGGTCATCTCTCCTGTCTGGTCACTTCTGGCCCTCCAAGGACCACACACCTGGGCTCTGGAAGGGCTGTCCTTTCCTGGGCCTCCAGTTCCATGTCTAACACCTTCAGGGCTGGATCTGCCCCAGGTGCTTCTAGCTGAGCCCTTAAATAAAGAAGATGAGGGCCATGATGGGCAGTCACACGCCCAGGTAGGTGCTCAGGGATGGTGGGGCATGGCTGGACCTTGGAGTCTGACTCCAGAGCCTGTCCTGTCAGCACCGGGGCCCAGACAGAGCCCGGGCAGGGTCCTTCCATGAGAAGTCCAGGGCTGGAGAGCTGGGTCCTGACACCTGTTCACTCTGAGGCACTCATGGACAAATAGCACAAAGGGCACACTTGGCATCTTCACAGCAGTGACACAGGTCCCAGAGGAACAGCGGCTCCAGGTCTCAGGCGGTGGTGGTGTGCACCTCGGAGACATCTGTCAGGACCTACGTGGGCTCCGCTTCTGGGAGGGGCAGCACAGTGTGACACTTTCACTGCCAGCAGTCACAGTCCTTACCTGGTGACTCAGCTGAGCCTCCGGGGCCCTCTCTGTCAGCCCAGCGGACACCAGCTGTCCCGACTCCGTGTGCACCTACTGATTCCATGTGTGTGCATCTTTATAAGTGCAAACCAGATAAACTCTCCCTCTCAAGAACCTTCAGGGGCTCCCCAGTGTCTCCGAAATGAAGCTCTAAATTCTCAACTGAGCTTTCAAAACATTTCCTACTTTGGACACTGCTTATCTTCACACTGTTGCTATAAATGTCCTTGGCGTCACAGCAGGGACCACTTGTTGTGGGAGGGAGTAGAGAAAGGAGCGAGGGACACAGACCTTAGAGTCCCATCTGTGTCCCGCTGTTCCTTGCATCCCCTTCTGGGAAGGGCATTGGTATTAGCTGGCTGGGTCTGCAGAGGTGCCAGGGCCGTTGGGGAAGAGAGCGACGCAGGGGGTGCCTGGGCCTGCTCTAGGATGTGGAGGATCCTGCTCGGTTTAGTGCTCCGCCCTCCCTTCTGCCCAGTGAGTTCCCCTTTCTGCTGTCTGAGGCTGGTGCTCTCCTAAGGTGCCTCCAAAGCCCGGTTTAGCGGGACCCACAGGTGCCATTGTGGGGTCCATTTCTGTTTATAAATCCTACCTATGTTTTGGTGGTGCCTTAGGGTCACACTCTCTCTTGGTCCCCCGTCTGGGCCCCAGCACACTGCCCTGGTCCTGCTGTGAAGGAGGCCTGGACCTCAGCTGTGCTGTGGACCTCAGGGAATCTGACCCTCACAAGACAGATGTTTTCTGCTGGTAGAAAAAGAAATAATGACTGCGTGGGGAGTCGCACCTCCAGGCGGAGGGCGGCCAGCACTAGATCCGCAGATCCCTCCAGGCTGCGTGTGAATGTGTCCTCCAGCCCAGTCGTGCCTGCAGGCCACCCTGGGGCTGCACACACCAGCCAGCCTGAGAGTCCTTACACTAGTGTGAAGTGCTGGAAGGAGCAATCCTGAGTGGTCTCAGGCCAGATTCAAAGCTGCCTCCTCCAGGAAGCTTTCCAGAATGCTGAGCTGCAGGTAAGAGACCCTCTCTGGTAGTAGCTTTCTCTATTCAACCAGAGATAGATGGGGAGGGTCCCTTGCCCCTCAAGGTTGGCAGTGGTGGGCTGGGTGGTCAGGCATCAACAATCTAGTGAGACCATGTCTTACAAAACAAAACAAAACAAAACAAAAGTCACTCTAGTGTTGCAGCCAATCCTCCCTTCACCCTGTAAGTTGGGTTTTGTTATCCCAGAGTGAACAGTGTTTTTCTTTCTACATAGAAGAGGATTTTTAAAAGCTGTTGGGTACAGGGGCCAGGATGCTGGCAGCTGCCCATTGGTTGCAGCAGCTCTGCCTGTCCATACTTATATCCTCAGAACAGAGCCTGCTGGTGCCAGTTCTGCCTCTCTCCAGGTTGTCCAGATGTTCCCCCCTTTTAAGGTGCAGTGTAAATGGTCCCTGCTTGAAGAAGATTTTGCTAATCCCTCCCTCAGTGTGAATCCTGGATTATTTAATATAAACAGTTGCTCTGAAATTGGCTTCTGGGAGGCAGAAAGTGAGGTAGAGGACTTGGAAACAAGAGCCCAAGGCATATTACTTTTTAGCATTTTCATTACCACCAACAGTATTATCAGGAAGCTTTCAAAAATTGTTAAATCCAAGCTGGGTATGGTGCCACATGCCTGTAATCCCAGCACTCTGAGAGGCTGAGGCAGGACAATTGCCAGCCTGAACTCAGCCTGGCTAACTTGGTGAGATTCTGTCTCAGAATGAGGAAAGAAAGAGCTGGAAATGTAGCTCAGTGCAAAGGCCACAGGATTGATCCTGGGTACTGAAAAAAATGTAAAAGATATGAAGCAAACAAACAGAGGAACTCATAGGCTGGGTCCCTTAAAACAACCAACATTTATTTTCTCCCAGTTCCGGAGGCTGGCCGTTTATAGATAAAACTGTCCACAGGGCAGGTTTTAGAAGCCTTTCTTTCTGGCTCGCCAGCTGCCTCCCTTCAGCGTCCTTCCTTACCCTGTCCTAGGTGCCTCTTCCTTTTTCCAGAAAGAGGCCGACTGCATGACGATAGCTGCCCAGCTCACTAACCTGCGTTACGTCGTCACAGTGGCCCTGGGACGCATGCTCTATTTTTTCATCCTTATTTTCAGCATAGGTGTATTTTAAAATTTAAAGTCATCTCATAAAAAAAAAATAAAGTCATCTCATGCAGATGTCATTTTCCTGAATCTTGCCCTTCCCCCTCCCCATCATATTCTTTGTCTTCTTTCGGCTGAGGAGTTCCAGTCTCTTCACATTTAACGTGATGACCCGTGTGGTTGGGCTGAGGCCTGCACTTTGCTGCTTGTTTTCACCTACTTCTGCTTTTCCTCCTTGAAAGACTCCCTAATTATATTTATTTCCAGAGCTCCGTTTTGGCTCCTTGGTTGACTTCTCAGTCCTATTTCTTTCTATTACTTTTTAGTAGTCGTTACATACCTGACAATATTCATCATTAATCTTTTTTTTTTTTTTTTTTTTTGTATTTTGGGGATGGGTCTACAGGGTGTTCAGGGTTTCACTACTAGATTGGACTCCTAGTGATCTGCCTGTTTATACGCTCCCGAGAACTGGGATTACAGGTGTGTGCCACCGCGCCCAGTCTCAATTGCCCTCGCAGCATGCCCCGGGGGCGGGGCCAGTGGAGCAGGCCCGGGATTGAACCCTGGCCACTGTGTCTGCCTAAGCAGGTGCTTTAATCTGCTGGTATATCTGGCTGGTTCCTGCATTTTATACTTCTATTGCGGTTTTTTTTTTTTTTTTTTTGTATTTAGTACAGGGTCTACAAGGTCTCACTACATAGATTGGACTCATAGTGCTCTGCCTGTGTTCAGCCTCCCAAGAACTGGGATTGCAGGTGCGGGCCACCATGCCCAGTCTCAATTGCCATTTCAGTGCATTCCAGAGGCAGGGCTGGCAGGCCCGGGGATCAAATCCCTGGCCCGTGCACCTGTTTCTAGGTGCTTTAATTCACTAAGCTATTTGGTTGAACCTCATTGTCAATAATCTCTTTGGACTTAATGGCGGGTATACTGCTTTTGAGAGCCCTGACTTCTTTTCAGTTTTCCTCATTGTGTTTTGCTTTCCTTTAGTTTGGCTGATTTTTATTGATTTATCTTGAACTTTACTCTTCTGCTTCCTGCAATCTGTTAAGTCCTTCAGTCTATTCAACTTTTAAAATCTTAGTTCTAATACTTTTTAATTCTAGTTCTTTTTAAAGAGGGTCAACATTTCTGCTGAGTTCTATTTGTTTACTTATTACGATCATCTTCCTCTAATTCCTTGAAAAATATATAATCATTACTTTAAAGCAAGTGCTAAATCGAATATCTGGCATCCCTGGAATTGCTCTTCTAAGTATGGACCACCTGTTTTTTTTTTTTTTTTTTTGCATTCTTTGCATATCTAGAATTTTTGATTAAGTACTGGGTAAGTTGACGATATTTATAGAGCCTTTGGGTTCTGTTTTTTCCCTCTGCAAACTAATTTTTATTCCACTAGGCAGTAAGGGGTATGGTTATTGTCTTATCACCTTGAGTTTTTGTGGTTTGCTTTTATGTTTTTATGGATGGCATCTGTGAAGAGCTGGGTGTCTTTCCCAAGTCTCTCTAATTTAATGGGATCAACCCAAAGTTATGCTCCTTGCGAATCTTTCAAGGCATTTTTTTTTTTAGAATGGATCTAAAGCTGCATGGCACAATATGGTACCCACATGCAGCTATTATTAAGTTTAGTATTATATAAATGAAATCAACTTAAAAATGACTTCCTTAGTTGCACTAGGTCTATTCCAAGTGCTCAGGAGCTAGGTGTTGTCAAGTGGTTGTCACTCTGGTGCTCTCGGATGGGCCTTTTGAAGAGTGTGTCCGGCTGTCGGGCGTGGTCCTTGGCGTCGGGCCGCCTTGGTGCCTTAGCTGGAGACATGGGAACAATAAGGGAACAGAACTGCTCCACTCTGGCTGGTCTGCATCTCTTCTGCCTCCTAGCATGGCTTGACTTCTAGTATTTCTGTTCTCTACCCTGCTGTAGCTGCTTTATGATTAGCCTGTGTCACCCCCTTGAGCCCGGGTAAACTGTCTCTCTGCTAAGGACTCCACAGGGCCCCTGCTACAGGCTTCTGGGGAGCCCTGTGCACAGCTCACTCTTCTTGGCCTCCCCACTCACGATTCCAGCCGGTGCAGCTGCTTCTGCCTGTTTGTCTGCGATCTGCTGTGCTCTGTGCAGACCTGAGCTCTCTGCTCCGCAGTGAGGAAATCATTCCCAGAAGGAGAGCTCCGGGCGCATGTGGGGCTCCCTTCGTGAGATCACAAATCTCCTCTGAGGGATCACAGTTTGTGCCACCTGGTGTCCAATGCCAGAAATTGTGGCCTTCTCCATTTTGTTCACTTTTACATTAGTTTTGTTTTAGAAGTGGGAGTGCCACTTCATAGCAGTGACTCTGTCACGGCCAGAAGCAGAACCCCCATTAATTAGCAAACAACTCACAGTAATACATCATAAACTCGTGGTTTTCAGAGCTCCTCAGCAGGGCTGGCGACATTGTAGCTCGCTGGAGAGTGCCTGCTTAGCATGCGTGAGGCTCTGGGTTCAATTGGCAATGCCTCAAAATAACACAAAAACTAAACTCCCTGCTTCTAGGCTTTTCTCACTGGAAATTCACCCTGATCAGAGATTAGCACTGCGTTGTCTTGCTGGCTCCTGTTTTCCTTCTCTTCTTTCTTTGGCTCCTATTTTTTTCCCCACTGAGAAGCTCTGGTCACTCTCAAACTCCTTTCTTCTATCATGCAGAGGGTGCAACTTTCCCTAGTTCCTGTGCTCAAATCTGTAGAGCCAAATTTGCAGAAGTTCTTAGCGGATCAGAAAGGTCATTCTCCCATTTAATGGAGTCTGGCCTCTGGAGAGGATGATTAACTTTCGGCACTGGTTTTTATTGTTACTGTTTTATTCCCTAACTCATGCCCATGCCTTCCTCAAATCCATTCTTTGCTCAGTGGCCAGTAGGCCGTAGTTGCCTGGCCACACTTTAGCAGGGTCCCAGCGCACGTGGGGTAAGATCCTGGGACCTCAGCGGGGCCGGGAGGGGTCCTTCCTTTCCGCATTTCCGGCTCTTCTCATTGCTCTGCACTGCCCCTCCCCCACAGCACCATCAAAACTGGAATTTTGTGGTTTTCAAAACATCAAAAATTATTTCCCCAGGGCCAACCGGATAGCTCAGCGGGCCAAAGGGCCTGCTTAGGCAGAGCACAGTGGTCAGGTTCAATCCCCAGCATGCAGTGCTGGGGGCGCTGAGCAGTATATGAGACTGGGTGTGGTGGCCGTGCCTGTAATCCCAGCACTTCCGAGGCTGAAAATAGGAGGATCCCTATGAGTCCAATCTGCATAGTGAGACCCTGTAGACCCTGCAGACCCTGTACCAAATACATAAAAGAAAAAAAATTCATTCCCCTATGCCTTTTGTAATAGCGTTTCCTCTATCTGGAATGCCCTTCCTCACTGCCATCCTGTCTAGCTATTCCAATTCACCTTTCAAGACTCAATTTAGAAGTAATTTCCTTTTAAAATTTTCCCCATGGCCTCAGGTTCCTTCTCAGGGCTCCTGCTGAGCTTCTTTCTGCCCAGGTCCCCACACGGACCAGGAAGGAAGGGCTCTGTGCAGTAGGTCCCACCAGGGCTTAGCCCAGGACCCGGCATGTAGTGTGTGCTGATTTCTCCATCCAATAAATACGCATTGGGCGCATGGTACATGCAGGGTCTTGTTCCAAAGTCTCCGTGCCTTGGCAGTTTGTATTCTGGCACAAGAGAGGTTGAAAATACATAAATGGATGCACAATGTGGTTGAGAGTGTGGTAGTGTATGGATGAAAACAGCAAAACAAAGGCACATACAAGGTGGATAGGGTGCCTCTCTGAGGAGAAGAGGTTGGAGCAGAGAGCCGAGTGTACTAAGGAAGGCATGGCTTCAGCGGGAGTGGGAGAGGGTGGGGGCGGGGGTGAGGGTAGGGAGGGGGTAAAAGTGGGGGAGGGGGTGAAGGTGGGGAGCGAACACATGGAGTCCTCGGTCACAGGACCTTCCAGGCTAATGTCAGAATTTTATTATTATTATTATTATTATTATTATTATTATTTAGTACGGGGTCTATAGGGATGGGTAGTGATTCTCCTGTTTTTTAGCCTCCCAAGCGCTGGGATTACAGGCACACACCACTACACCCAGTTTAATTAGCTGTCTAAGCAAGCTCCAGGGTTGGGGCCGGCATGGCAGGCTGGGGATCAAACCCGGGTTGCTATGCCTGCCTAAGCATGCGCTTTAATCCGCTGAGCTGTCTTGCCAGCCCTGTGTCAGAACTTTAGACTCCCCCATTTCCTCAGAGGTGGGCTTGCTGGTGGCTCCTCCGCCAAGAATGGCCGGGGAGGAGTGGGAGAGACAGCCCATGGGAAGGACAGTGCAGACATCCGATCAGGGCGTTAGCCTCACGGTTGGGAGAGCTGCTGGACGGGTATTGGTGCAATAATAGGGCTGGCTTTCCTCATGTCTCTGGGCATGCGTTTGATTTACCATTATGTTCTGAAAACATTACATTGGAGTCTTGAAAATAATGAGAGAGCAATTTGTCTGTCTCTGACTCTATCTCTGTCTATCTCTCTTTTCTGCCTTCCTGCCTTTTGATGAATTGCAAGCATGACATGATAAGTGGAGGGAAGGGTTATACGTAGCTCTTTGTTAAAGGAGTTGTGATTCAGGGGCTGGGGAGATGGCTCAGTAGAATAAGGGATTCCCTGGAAAGCACAAGGGCCTGAGTTCAATCCCTAGTTCTAAAAAAAAAAGTTGTGATTCAGAGAGGTTAAATTTCTTGATCAAGTTTCTCCCAAACTACAAAATGGTGAAGCTGGTCTTTAATCCAGGCTCTGTCTGACTCCCTGTCCCTGATGCTTCTGTGATCTTGCTAGCTAGGGAGGAGGAGGTGGTGCTGGGGAGCAGTGAGCCCTGCTCACGGTGCCCCCTGAGCCTCCTTCACGAGCAAGGTCTCCAGGGACTTCCTGGGGGCAGGCAAGATGGGTCTCTGCCTTTCCCTTAGGCAGTGCATGGAGCACCTGTGTGGCTGGGAGTCTTAGATTTTCTGATTCACTTATGGGAGTTGCATTTTATTTTTCTATTTTTAGAAAATGTAAAGAAAAAAAAAAAAAAACCCGAAAGAGCCAAATCCCAGTTGCCAAGTCTGTTAACGACACACATAATGGTGTGTTAACACGGGTGATTATCGAGCTGGACAGCACCCAGCTTTCTGCCAAAACAAACCTATGGGCTCAGCTGACCTGGGACTGCTTTAGCTGGGATGGGTGGGTGTGGGGAGGGAGGACGGCAGCTTTCGGGGGTCTGGAAACAATTAAATGCCATAGCCGTTGGCACTGCTGACTTCCTTGCAGCTCCGGTGGGGAGGACTGGGCCCCAGGTCTCTGAGGAGGGGTCTCCTGGAGACCCCAGGGAAGCTCCACCTGCTCAGCCTACTCCTTCTCAAGCAGGTTGGACCTCATCAGCTCCAAGGTCTGATGCTTTCAACCGGTCGTGGTTCTGGAAACCTCCGAGAAGCTGGGGGAGTAACTGGGCCCCAGGACCCTTGTGCAGGCAGGCACGAGGGTCCAGCCTTACAGTAATGTGGGCATCTGTTTTGTAGGTAGAGGGGCAGGTCTGGCTCTGCCACTGGGAGACCATGGGTATCACATAAGTCTGTTTTTTTTTTTTTTTTCACCTGTAAAATGGTAAATGGGCTCCCCCTCAAGGGCCATTA
>PVKA01030678.1:0-27086 GCA_004027165.1 Ctenomys sociabilis | reverse complement strand
ATTGTGGGCTGGACCAGCCAAATCATAGGTGGACATTATTTGCCTTAGTGTGGTTGAATAAAAGTCAGGTGGACCTGTTCGGTTTGGCTCTGTGGGACCAAGAGGGAGAGACTGTGGGGGCAGGTTGCCTGGGAATCTTTGAGTCCTGATCTATCAAGTACTAGTCAAATTGTTATTATCTAAAAAAATAAATAAAATAGATTTAAAAAATACAAAAAAAGAGGTTAGTGCTGAGTGCAGTGGCATGTACCTGTAATCCCAGCCACTCAGGAGGCCAAGACAGGAAGATTGCAAGCTTGAGCCAACCTGCAACAAGAGATTCTATCTCAAAAATAGAAAATACTTAATAAAAGGGCTGGGGATGTAGCTTAGTGATAGGGGTCTTGCCTAGCATACAAGGCCCTGGGTTCCATCTCCAGCACCAAAACAACAAAGGTTAGTAAACTGAGAGTGCAAGAATACTTCGGAAGAACAAGTTGAACATTTCACTCTTCTCAAAGCTTTATATTACTTTGAAATATTCATTAAACTAATAGTAGGGAAGAGGGAAGAATAAAATTCAGGGTAATTACATAATTGAGTAACTGACAATCAATTCTAGGTGACTCTCACCTATCAGCATGGGGTACTACAAAGCACTAGTGTTCTTTGTATACAACAGCCAATTAGCTTCACTAAAATGCAGCACTACCTGGCATGGTGGTGTATGCCTGTAATGCCAGCACTGGAGAGGCTGAGGCAGGGGACTGCTGTGAGTTCTAGACTAGCTGGGGCTACACAGTGAGTTCAAGGTTAACTTGAACTGCAGAGTATACCCTGTCTCAAAAAATAAATAAATAAAATCAATAAAATTCAGCACCTATCTGGAATAAACACCAGAAAATTTTAATAAGTAAGTCCCAGAAACATGGCCAGTCAAAAAGGTTCTATCTTTAAATTACACCCTCTAGGGAAGTGGTTATACTGACCTAGCCCATTCTTATAGAAAAGGATTACAAGTCAATAACCCTCATCAAAGATCAACAGCTCTAATTCAGTAGAGAAAATATTCTTATTTTCATGTTTTTTTTTTTTTTTTTTGTCTTTTTTGAGACAGGGTCTCGCTATGCAATTCAGGCTGGCTTTAAGCTCACTTTGTAGCTCAGGCTGGTCTCGAACTCACAACAATCCTCCTGCCTCAGCCTCCCGAGTGCTGGGATTACAAGCATGCGCCACCACGCCCGGCCATGTATCTTTTTCTACAACTCTTACCTTTTCCAAAAGTATTATTGAGCTGAGAAGAAAACTGAAGCTTGGCCACAACAGAGGCCTGATGAGGCTAAAGAGGAAGTCTTTCTCCCCATGTACTCATTGCTGTGCAAATCTAGCCTTAGGATCGGGATAAAATTGAACACATAATTTAGTGGCTTCTAAAAACAGAGATAGCCTTTATTATAGGGTATAGGGAAATAATGAGTACCTTACAAGCCAAAAAATGCCAACCATTCCTAATGGCTGAACCAGAAAATAAAGCCTTCTAAATTCCAATTTTCCACAGACATACTGAATGTTTGTGATAAAGGCTGAAGACAAAGACTGACCCTGTTTTAAGATTCTTCCCTTCATCTCCATTTTATCAAAACAGCAAACAAAAAACAAAGCAAAACACAACAGAATCAAGTTTAAGAATAAAATGAACTACACAACACTGCTTTTGGCCAAAAGTTACTGTTAAAAACAACACTGGCTGTGTCTCGGTTTGCTGGCTGAGGCAGGATTGCAAGGTTGAGCTCACCATGGGCAACTTAACAATTTAATGAGATCACGTCTCAAAATATTTCTTTTGGTACTGGGAATCAAACTCAGGACCTCGCACTTGCCAGGCTGATGCGGTGCTCCTGAGCTAAATCCCTGCCCCCTGAATTATTTTTAAAAACAGGCTGGGACATGGCTCAGTGTGAAGGCTCTTGGTTCAATACCCAATAGGAGAGTTGACTATGGCTAAAAACATCTTCAACTCATCAAATAACTGCTGTTTTTATTTAAAAAGTAGGGAGCTGTCTTTTGCTTTTAAAACTGGCATTTTTCCAAATAGAATAATGCTGCATTTACAATGTGGTCTTACATTGCAAAGGCTGTCATGGGTATACAATCCTTCACCCATTCCCTGGTGAACTGGCCAAACCTTCCTCTGCCAAAACAAACAGCAAAGGAGGACCTGGACCACACAGCATTATTCATTCCCTATGTCCTCAGACCTTGGTTTGTTTCCAGTTCAAGGGAAAGCCTAACCTCCCTAAGAGAGCAGGAGGAAAGAGTGACCTCGGTGCAGGCTCAACACCTGCGTGTGAACAAATCAACACAGAACTTAACCACAGTGAGAGCTCCTGGCCATTTTCAGTTTAGTAGTGAAACCACTCTTGTAAAATTAATAAGCCAGGAAAATCAAGCCAGAACAGCTGATTTTCTTTCATTTTCTGTGACCCAAACTCTTTATTTCCACCACTGTGGCAAATGATTAGTCTGTAGCAAAAGTACTGAGATGTGATGCAAAATCTCTTCAGGTTAGTGAGATGGCCTGGCCCACTGTCAGTGAGGTATGGAATTTGCCTCATAAAACAGAAAAAGTTTCTTTCCTTCACTTGTACAAATTTATTTCTAACAAATTACTTTAAAATAGGGTTCTTAACCTTGGCACAGCTGGTGCTTTGGGCTAGAAACTGTCCCATGGCTCAACATCAGCAGCACTAAAAGTACAACTCACATCTTCCTGGTTGCAACAGCCTAGAAACAAATGGCCCCAGACATGGCCAAATATTGTTTGGGGACAAAATACACTCTTGGGACTAGCATGGTGCCATGCTAATTATAGTCCCAGAACTCAGAAAGCTGAGGCAGAAGAACTTTTGTGAGTTTGAGGCTAGCCTGCATTACACAGTGAGTTCAAGGACAGCCTGAACTACAGAGCAAAACCCTGTCTCAAAAAAACCGAATCATTGCTGGTTGAAAGGTACTGGTCTAAAGAATGAGCTTGAGAAAGGTATCAGAGCATTATGTTCTTTAAACACAGACTCCAAAGGTATTTGCTTTTCTTTGGCCTTATCATAACAGTCTAACATCTTAATAAGTAAGCCAGTGAAATGTACTTAGAATATATTGGATTAACAGTATATAATAAGTACATATATGATAGTATATTTGAAAGGTACAATTACACAGATAAGAAGTAGGAATTTCCTGGTTAAGTCTAAGAGCTGGGAACTACAGTAAATGGCCCTGAGTCAGCTGTCAAAGCACATCAGTGTCCCTGAAGGAAGACACTCTTCTACTAAGTTTCTAGGGACACAGGATGACCAGGAGGGGAATGCTTGTCCCCAGCTTTTACCTATGAAAACAACATTCTCAAAACAGAGTACCACTATGTAAGATTCTGTGACAATATAGCAGTATCTACTAAAATAACCTCTTACTTGGGCATCATATTTGTTTGTGTTTACTGTGAACTAGACTCAGGTGCATGTGAAAGGACTATATCCAGGTAAGTTCCATATTATATTGGGTGGTAACTAAGCATATGCATACCACAGCCCAAATCTGGCTTCTAAATGCCACTTTCCAACAATGGAGTCAGGGTTCCCTAGAGAAGTGGTTGATTCCAGTGCTAAAAAAAACTACAACACAGTGTGTCCAGTTACCCCAGAAAATAGGAAAGTAGCCCACCAAGACTAGACATATCAAAAGGTCAGAGACAGTAGCTTGACGAGGCTCTTTTTGGCCAACCATTCTGGGCACTAAAATAAGTAACAGGGGCTGGGGAGATGGCTCAGTGGAATAAGCGCTTCCCTGGCAAGCGCAAGGGCCTGAGTTCAATCCCCGGTTCCACAAAAAAGAAAAGTAACGGTAAAGAATCATAATCCACTGAATAAAAGAGGATCCATATAGATCCATATAAATGAATGAAGAAGAAAGGAAAGATTTTTCACACTAGAATGTCAACCAATAAATACTGCAGGAATGATAGAATTAGAAAATGACAATATGAAGCTGGGTTCAGTGGTAACACCTGTAGTCCCAGCTTCTCAGGAGGCTGAGGCAAGAGAATTGTTTAAGCCCCAATTCCAAACCAGCCTGGGCAACAGTGAGACACAGTTAAAGAAGAAATAATTTTCAACAATCAGTAATAACTGACTTATCAGATAAAAATTATCAACAAATGCTGAGTTGAATGAGAGGACATTCAGAGTCTTAACAAATGACACTGCTAATCACAGGAAGTGTGGAGAGATTTTCCAATAGAAAACTTGACAGAGAAGGCCGGCCAGACAGCTCAGTGGACTAAGCACCTGCTTGGGCAAGCACAGGGACCGAGGTTCAATCCCCAGCACCACATGCCAGCACCAGCTCTGCCACCGGGTGCGCTGAGCCAGCCACTAAGACCAGGTGTGGTGGTGCACACCTGTAATCCCTGCACTGGGGAGGTGGAAAACAGGAGGATCACTATGACTCCGAGCTGTGTAGTGAGACCCTGTCCAAAAAGCATTTTTTAAAAAAGGAAGAAAACTTTGTAAGAGGGTTGGGGAGATAGCTTGGTAGTCTAAGTACCTGCCTGGCAATTGCAAGGACCTAGATTTGATACCCGATACTGCATGCTATGCCATTCCTGGAATGCTGGGTACCCCATGTGAGTCCTGAAACTAGGCATGGAGGCACACACACACCTGTAAGTCCAGCACTGGGGAGGCTAAGACAAGAGGATCACTAAGTCTGAACTGTGTAGCAAGACCCTGTATCAAATTTTTAAAAAACCTGATAGACTCTGCCTTAACCAAGTGATCAAGATGCACATCACCAGCAATGACATCATGATCACACGTCTCCTGTGACATTCCTGCCAGGAATGCGTAACCTGAATTTAAGCATGATAGCATAAACAAGTCCCAATTACGGGAGAGTCTACAGAACAACTGGGCCTTACTGTCCAAAAGCATCAAGGGCATTAGAGACAAAGAATAGAGAAGCCATTCCAGATTAAGTGAGACTAAAGAGAAATGACAGCTGAATGGAATGTGCAACTCTGGATTAGGGCCTGACCCAAAGAAAAAAAAAGTTTTTCTTTCCTTTTGTTCTAAATGACATTGGTGAAACCTGAAAAAGGACAGTGGATTTAGATACTATTGTAACAATGTTAGTTTCCCGAATCTGAGAATTATACTGTGGTTATCAAAGAGTCTTTTGTATTTAAGAAATATACACTAAAGTATTATATTTAGAAACAAAGGGGGATTAAATCTGCAACTCTCAAATGATGCCAAAGTACATATATACAGTAAATGTTAAGTAAGATTCTCTAGTAGTGAAATGTATAGTACACATTAGTATTTCTTATTTTTTTCTCTAAGTATAAAATCAGCTCAAAATAAAATTAAAAAATATACTTAAGCTAGGATCAGTGGCACATGCCTCAGTACTCCAGAGGCTGAGGTAGGAAGATGGCAAGTTTGAGCCCAGTCTGGGTAATTTAGTGAGCCACTGTCCAAAAACAGAAAATAAAAAAGAATGTAGCTCAGTGTGAGGTCCTGGGTTCAATTCCCAGTGTGACATCTAAAAAGTGGAGGCCAGGGATATAGCTTAGCAGCACAGTGCCTGCAAGGTCATATTCCTGGCATGAGAAAGAAAAAGAGGGACAGAGGGAGTGAGGGAGGGAGAAAAGGAAGAACGGAAGGTAAGGGAGGGAGGGAGAGAGGAAGGAAGAGGGAGAGGGAGAGGGACAGACAATAGGCATGCCAGCCCCCTGGAGTCCCACTCCAAACCCACGCTCTACCAGCTCCTGGCTGTATAAGTGCTTCCTGGTCTCCAGAATGAAGAATAATAAAAGCCCTTACACCAACGGCTGTGGGACCCACTGATGTATTTATAATAGCTTATGGCATGTGAAATGGGTTCAACAGATACTATTTTCCACAGACTACAAAAAAAATCCCTGTGCTCTCATCAATAGGTGACTCATTAAAATAAATTATGGTAGATCCATATTATGGAATATCACGAAATTGTACCAATTGGTAGCCACAGGCTGACAGGTGATCAATGGCTGCTATTACCATCTCACCAGACACACACTCTTCTCATTTCACACCATCATACACATAGCTGTTGATGAAAGCTTAAGTGTAACCTAGATTAGTCCAACCATCCTCGCAGTCTGCAAATGTGTGTAATGTATGTAACCTTTTTAAAAGGGAAAAATCAAGGCAATCCCATTCAATAATTTAAAATACCCACGTGTTAACTCACAGCTATGGCATTTAGAATTTTTCAATTTAGAAATAAAAGTTGAGCTAATCTTACATGGCAACTCCAGGCCTGGGTGTACAGTAGCATTTTTGACCATTGGGGGAGAATGACGACCATCATCCATGTCCAGCTCAGTGCACTGAGCTTCTCCATGGATCACAGCCAATCCCAGACGCAGCCTCTCCGCATATGACTGAGCTCTAAGAAGAAAACAGAGAGAATAACAGCACTGTTGAGAAGACAACCCAAGCAACCCTACATGGTATCACTATTAATCACAAGATAAAAATACCATTCAGCCAGGCATGCTGGCTATGTACTCAGACTGGCCTGGAACCCACTATGCCTGTAATTACAGCACTCAGGAGGCTGAGGCAGGAGGATCATTGCAAACTCAAGGCCAGCCTGTGATACAAAATGAGCGCAAGACCAGCCTGAACTGTATGGCAAGACCCCACCTCAAAAAGCAAAACCAGGGCCAGCAAGATAGCTCAGCGGACTAAGTGCCTGCTTTGGCTAGCACAAGCACCAGGGTTCGATCCTCGATCCAGCATGCTGTGCCAGGCTAGCACCCCTAGTCCAGGCATAGTGGCGCACACCTGTAAGTCCAGTGCTGGGGAGGCTGAAAACAAGAGGATCACTACAAGTCCGAGCTGAGTAGTGAGACACTGTACTAAATACATAAAATGAAAAAAAAAAAAAAAAAAAGGAAAACCAAAACAACAAAATTCAATCATTTAGGGCTACAAATAACTTATTTATACAAATCAGACCAGAATGTAAATACCTCAAGGTCATATGAGCTGGGTGCTGGGTTAGTTAGTATCTGATTATGGGTAATTTGCTTCTAGCCTTGTCAACTTTTTTTTTTTTTTCCCGGAACCAGGAATTGAACTCAGGCCCTTGTGCTTGCCAGGGAAGCTCTTATTCCACTGAGTCATCTTCCTGGCCCCTATTGTTTCGTTTTTCTTGATAACCACCGCCTTCCTGTAGCATTCTAGCTGACAACTTTAGAAAAACTTTGCTTAAAATGGTGTCCTACAGACTATTCCCTGAAAAATGCTCACAGCCCCACTGATTTCCTTTTCCTGAGACCTGGAAGGAAAAATTTCATTTCCTCCCAGAGGCAAATGGAGTTAACTCAAGAGTTGCACTTGGACCTCTTGCAGGCTGGATAGAACCCTGTGGCGTGGATGTGACAATGACATGGGAGAAAGCTTGAGAGTTTACTGGCCACGTTATGAGTCTTGGATTTCAAAATAGCTAATTCCTACTTCAGATTTACCCAAAAAACATTTTAATAAAAGTCTAGTTTAGTTACCTTTTTGCAGCATCAGGAGATTTAGCTACAATGACTGCATTTCTGTAATTTGGAATCTATATAAAGAAGAAAAACAGAAAATACCACAAGGTTATTAAGAAAAAAACTAATCCAGGTGTGGTGGTATATGTCTATAATCCCAGCACTCTGGAGGCTGAGGCAGGAAGATTGCCACGAGTTTGAGGCCAGCCTGGGCTACACAGCGAGTCCAAAGCCAGCCTGAACTACATGGTAAGACCCTGTCTCACCCCCTCAAATACCCGTCAAAAGACCTGGATGCTGATATTATACATTTTTCCTCTTACAACAATGATCCAAACTAGCAATGAAATATGTTAAAACTCTAGTCACACATTTAATTTTTTTTTTACCATTTATGAATTCGCATCTCTGCAAAAGTAATACATCATAAGAATAAAAAAATAATAATTCAGCCAGGCATGGTGACACATGCCTATTATCCCAACACTCAGTGGGCTAAACAAATAAAACAAAACATTCAGAGTCAGATTTTCTCTTGTTAAGTAAAGGAGCCGGGCACAGTGGTACATGCCTGCATCCTAGCACTCTGGAAGGCTGAGGCAAGAGGATAGCAAGTTGGACCCCAGCCTGCACAACTCAGTGAGATCCTGTCTAAAATAAAAGGCTGGACATGCAGCTCAAAGCAAAAACCCTAAATTCAGTCTCTTGTACCATCAGTCAGTCAATCAATCAATCTTCAAATAAGCAAATTGCTAAGGAAATCTGTTTCTAATGTCTTTGAAAAATATGATCCTCTGTGACTAAATGCTGAGTTTATCTGGCTGCCACAGACATTAAGGCTGAAGGGAAGCAATCATCTGATGTGCCTTTCAATGCTAAAATCTGATACCAGAAAAAAACTAAATAGGATCTGAGGGCAATGAAATGTGAGCTGGTGGCTCCTCACTTCTTCCTGGATGTACTGAAGCAGGAAAGGTGAGGCTCTAAGGTTGTCCACGGGAAAGCTGAAAAAGCCTTGTATTTCCTTTTGGTGAAGATCCATAGTGATAATGTGAGTTAAACCTGAAATTTCAAAACAAAAAATTACAAAGTTCTCCCCTACAAGTTAATGGCTACAGTGGATACAAACTAGATGTTCAACTTCTGCTTCCTACCAGAAGACTGAAGGCAGCAATAGAACCAGTACCATAGTAACAGACTTTTATCATAAAGCTCAATAAACCTGAGGTAGTACAAAATGTGCTGAGCCTAGTGCCAAGGAACCCATGACTGTGCATGGGACAAAGAACTCAAGATGAGAACAAAGCACTATCCTCTACTATTATTAGCTTAATCCTGGAAAGTGAGAAAAGAAAAATGAGACAGAAGTGAAAATATGACTATGGAGTTAATAAATACCAAAACTATAATAGGTGTCAATAAAAAGGCCTTTATTAAAAACATAGGGAGAGATATTGAAGGACCATGGCTATGGAAGAAAGGAACAAGAAATCAAAAGCAAAGTAATGTTTGTATTGGAAGAAAACAAACATACAGAACAACATAACATGCTGAAGCTTAGAATAATTTCTTTACATGAGAAAAGATGATTTAAGAAGTATTCTTACAGGAAAAACAAAGAAACCATACTCTTACAATCAACAGTACTGAATAGAAAGGATACAAGTACAAACACCTTGCAAATAGTCAAAAGTCACTGCAAAACTTCTGGAGCAAAAAGCTAATATTTTCAATAAATATAAAAAAAATCAATAATTCTAAGATATTATGTTATATTTATAGGCCAAGAATTATGCCAATGCTACATAAATATAATAAAAACAATGAAAGTGATCTGTCTATAAAAAGGCCAAAGGCATGGAGGAAGGGGAGAAAGGGACAGAGTATATAAATTAAGGAAATGTAAAAGAAAAATCCAGGATTAATGCTATGAACATAAAAAGAATGTAGCTAACTCAGGCAAACACACATGAAAAATCAGATGACTGCCATGCCTGATAGTTAAAATGTGACTAGATGAAATAAAAAAGTGATAGAATGATGAAGCCTAATTTAGAGGAGAAAACAATGAAGTATTTATTATTCTAAAAAGAATAAAACTAAAAGTTGTAAGTTCACATATTCTTTACCAAACTATGCAAAAGAAAACAAGAAAAAGCAAGCAATAAACAGAAAAGCAAAAGGTCCCTAACTAGATACTCGAGGTTAAGAACTAATCTTAGACAGGAACTCCAAGTCCTCTGCTCACTCACCTGCTCTGGCCAGCATGGATGCCAGGAGCTTGCACACAATGGAACCCCTCTTCCTCATCTTGCTCTGCTTGCTGTAGGGGAAGTAGGGGATGACTCCGATGATGTTCCGGGCACAGGAAGTCTTCAGCGCATAAGCCATAATCAGTAGCTCCATCACAGCTGTATTCACATCTCTGGAACAGTTAACATTTGTTTTTCTGAGTGAATTGGTATATGCAGGCAAGGCAAATTCCAATAGTAATGACTAGGGCTGCTGCTCTTTACCAAGGCTGATCAACCCAAGATGGGCTCCTTCCTTCTGAAGGAGAGGCCTGTTAAATCCTTTGGGACACTCTTCATAAAGCTACCTGTACTTAGCCTCTTCTGGCTCTACCTGGGATTCTCCATGAGTCCTCAAATACTTCCTTGTTATGGTTTGTATCTCGATGTCTCCCCAAAGCTTCATGCAATCATAGGGTGTCTTCAGAGATGGCTAAATCTAGAGTACATGATTGATTCATAGTGCAATACTGGGTCAGTCCACTGTTTGGATTGGCACTGCCCTAGTCCCAGTAGACTGGGTACAATATAAGGGACAGAAAGAAGCTTGTGTCACTCTCCCTTGTTGGTTTTTGCTGTCTTACACCACTATGAATAGTCGCCCCTCTGCCATGTGCCACCCTGCCTTGGAGCCAGTGGATTATGGACTGAAGCCTCTACAAACTGTGAGCTAAATATACCTTTCCTTCTTTAACTTTGGGTGTCAGGTATTTTGTCTCAGGAATGAGAAAAGTAACTAAGACAGCCCTCTCTGGGTCGAGAACTGGGTAGTTATTTCCCTATATCACTGGGTCCTAGGAAAGGCAGAGCAGGTGCAGTCCCTGAACTGACATGTAGGAGTGAGGTTACCCTTATTACGGTACAGTGGGAACCTGCCACTGACCCAGCAGAGACCTAATACATGTTTGCTGAAGAGGTGGCAAGCTTTTTAATTTGTAGGACAACCAGGCTATTCCCTTGCAGTGTCTTCCAATTCATGTTTCTGTCTGTCTCTCTCTTTTTTTTTATAAACTGGGATCAAACCCAGAACCTTGCACTTGCCAGGCAGGCACTTATACCACTGAGCTATCTCCCTGGCCCCCAAAGGCAGTTTATCTGGGAGTGAGCAAGGACTCTGACAGTGTTTTCCATCTCCACATTCAACTCCTAGAACTTCCAAGCTCACCTCTATAATTTCTATTTGTTGTCACTACTGCAGGACTCTTATGATTTAAAACAAACAAAACACCTCTCCCAGAGTATAGGTTGACTCTTCAAGACTACAAAGACATTCCTTTTGGAATACTGCTAAATCATACTCTTCCAGTTATCATTTCTTTCCTCTTGAAGAAACTAGAGCATCTTTCTCCTTCATATCCCAGACTAATAACATCCAAGCCTAGTGAGAAGACGCATAGTCTCTTGGCACAATGATGACATAACAATTATCAAATGTCATTAAGGTCCTTGGTAATGCCTAACACTCTGTCTGTTTTAGATCAAGCATACATTCAACAAATATTTATTGAGCAACTTGTGTCAAACACTGGGGAGTTAAAATAGCAAACAAGACAGAGGGCTAGACACACAGCTTCAGCCTGAATCATCTTTTATGTTTAACTTATTAAAATATTGAGTTTACTTCACATGTATAATTTTATCTCCTTACCGTCTCCATCATCTGACCACCTCTATACAATGTCCTATTATAACATTCAACACATTTATTTAAAACCAAGCAAAAGTTGGGAGTTTCATCCTCAAAAACTACATAGGCATTCTGGACAACATGTTCTTGCAATAAGACCTAGAAAATATCAGATACAGTAGGGAAAGTTCTCACTTGATTAACTATCGAAAAAAGATGTGGGCTGTGGAAGATAGCTCAGTAGAATAAGTGCTTGCCTGGCAAGCTCAAGGGTCTGAGTTCTATCCCCAGTTCTGGAAAAAAAAAAGATGGAAAACATTAACAAACTATTTAAACTGTCCTCTTAAAAAGACTTCCTCCACTGCCAGAAATCTTAAGTAGACTTCTACTTCGTCACCTAAAAGCAAGTCTTCAAGTAACTGATGAAGCTGGCTTCCACGTTGGGAAAGGAACCACTTTCCTCTATGCTTGCTTGCACTTTTTTAATGCACATGGCACAAGGTCTCCTACGCAGCTTGGACTTCTAGTGGTCCTCTTATCTTCAGCCTCCCCAGAGCTAGGATTACAGGCATGTGCCACCGCGCCTGGACTCGGTGGCCAGCTCAGCATTCACGGGAACGGGGCTGGCGCGGTATGGGGTGCTGGGAATCAAAGCCTGGTTTCCACACTTGCCTAAGCAGGCACTTAGCCTGCTGAGCTATCTCATGAGCCCTGCACTAAGGTCTTTAGTTTTAGTTTTTTCTTTTCAAGGATCTTTGACCTTTTTTTTGGCAGAACCAGGAACTAAACTCAGACCCTTGTGCTTGCCAGGCAAGCACTTATTCTACTGAGCCATCTCCCTGGCCCCAGATTAATTAATTAATTTATTTATTTATTATTATCTTTGACCTTTTGATCTTGGTGTTATCTTTGAGTTTTCTACATTCTGGTTTGATTTTTGTGCATTTTTGGCTGGAGTATCTTGACTATATCCTCAATGGAGCTTTCTCCGCAGTTTCCTCCTCATCAATCATCTCCATTATCGGCCTCTTCAGCAGCTAGTTTTATTTTCCCTCTCTGGAATCTTTCTACCATTTCTGGAAGTGTATCACTTTGCAGATATACTTGAAAGAGTTTTTCACCCACTTCCTTTTCTGACCCTGTAGCTTCCTGCACAGCTACTACATGCCATCCCCTAATATACACGATGCACACATATTTCATCCTTAAAACTACAGGTGGTAGGCCAGGCTCAAGTCTGTAATCCCAGCACTTGGGAGGCTGAGGCAGGAGAATCAAAAAGAGTTACGAGGCCAGCCTAGGCTACACAGTGAGTTTAAGGGGTCGGCCTAAATGACATAGCAAAACCCTATCTCAAAAACAAAAGAAAGTGCTTGCTTCAGGAGCACATATACTAAAATTAGAATGATACAGTGAAGATTAGCAAGGCACCTGCATGACATGCAAATTCGTGAAGGGTTCCATATTTTAATTAAAACAACAAAAAACACAAGTGGCATAATTTTAGTCTCCAAGGGAAACCGTTGGCTGTTCAGACATTTTCGAAATTGCCAATGTTACTTCAGTTGGAATGCCTTCCTATTCACCGCCTCTGCTTGAACAATGTCTAAGTTTACCCTTTTCACTAGCCCTTAAACTGACTTTCTTAATGGTAACTGATACTCACTGTCAGCACTACCCACATTAAAATGACAGTCTTTGTTGCCTCTAGCTATAACTAAAAAGCCAGTTCTGGGGCCTCAAGGGGGCTCATGTCCATGTCCACTGAACCTTCCATGGGGTGGTGATGTGCACTTACATGGGAGAGAATGCGGACAGAAATAAAGGACTATCGATCAAAAGAACAGATGTGCAGGGCAGAATCACATCAGGAAACAGCACACTTAACTCCAAAGGAGCATTCATCTCCCAAGGACTTCTTTACTCCACAAGGAGAGGGTCCAAATCAATGGCTAGCAAGCTCCTGAATACTGAGCTGAAGGCTGCAGAGCATGCAGAAGACAGCTGCTCACCTAGCAAGTTCCCATGTTTTCCCCTTTTGACTTGCCTCTCCTTGTGGGTTTGCTCTACAAAAATTCCTAAAAAACACAGGTTCCACGGTAACTCATTCGGTTCCCTTTCTGTTCATTTCTCAGACAAAAGCTTTCTTTCTCCCAATAGATAAATTCTGCTCTTTGAAAAAAAAAAAAAAAAAAAAAGGGCTGGGCTGGCCAGATAGCTCAGTAGATTAAAGCATCTGCTTAGGCAGACACAGGGGTCAGAAGTTCGATCCCTGGCCTGCCATGCTGGCCCGGGGACTAAGGCTGGAGTGGTGGTGCATGCCTGTAATCTCAGCACTTAGGAAGCTAAAAATAGGAGAATCACTACAAGTCTGATCTGTGTAGTGAGACCCTGTAGACCCTGCACTAAATTTTAAAAAATAAGAAGAAGATGGTATATCTGTAAACAATCCCTGGACTCTACACAATCAACACTAGAAATCAAATACACTACAAGCAAAGTCCTCCTCCACTGGTGTGTTGCTTATTAACTTGGGCTTGATCTGGTGATCATCCCAACTCATGATACTGTGTGGTCCTATACTGCTTTACTACACTAGATGTGTAACCTACTAAACCAGACTTTGATGTCAATGACACAACTAGAGTTGAAGTTAATTTAGTAGATTGTGCAAAAATAACTGTCCAGGTAGTGACCAGGTTTGCAATGTGCAAAGCCCAGCACAAAGCAGGTCCAAGAGTAGGACAGTAGTGTGACAAGACAATTTTTCAGATCAGGTTTTGCTTTTATTCTAATTTTTCTCATCAGAATTTATTTTCTACTTTTTTCTCTTCCTGCTGACCTATACCTAATGATACCTTCCAGCCCAAGGCCAAAAACACCCTCCTCAGCCCCCACTCCCTACTGACCAGGAAGGTAACAAAGGGGCCTTTGTTACACTGGCTGTATCCAGTCACTGAGAGATAGTGGCCAAATTGGACATAGCTCCTCTGAGGACTAGCAAGATGAAAGGAAATTGGCTGGAAGCCTCTGCTTTATCTGTTTCCCAAGAATGTTCTATGCATATCCAGGCCAGTTCTTGTAGTCTTTGTATCTAAGTAGGACAATCGTAACTATTTTACCAACAGGTTTCTAGTTTTTTACCCTAGAATAATCACAACCTTAAATAAGAGCCCTGACTGCATATGAGCCTTGATTCCTCTATCATTTTAGATAGGCAAAAACTCATATGCATGGAGGAAACAGACACAGTATATGCATTCATTAAATTCTACAAAATAGTATCATAGACAGAAGTAATGGGAATGTGGAATGGGGTAGGACTGTCTGCAACAAATAATAAGCAGTAATTTTTTTTGGGGGGGGGATTATTGAAACAAGGTGTCACTATATAGTAGTACAGGTTGCCTTGAACTTGCTTACGTATTCCATGTTGGCCTGAAACTCATCTCATGCCCCTGCCTTCCTAGTGCTGGGATTAGAGGTGTGCACCACCATGCCCAGCTTATATAAGTGATCTTTTATATGCTAGTACTTGTACATAAACATGAAACCGTCCTTCAAAAAAACAAACAAAAAAAAAAAACTTTCATATTTATTGTACTTAGTTCCATGCTCACTAGATTTGGAATTTCTTTCATTAGTGCACACAGTTCAACTACCATATGATACCAGCATTATCACTTCATTCACCATTTTCAAAAATCAAATCCATACTCAAGAAACAAAAACTATTATTGCAGGGGTTAAAAGAAATATGCTGCTGGTGCTGAAAGTGATTTTAGGAGTTCTAAAGCTATTCTAAACAGCAGCATCAAAAGAAAGGAAGGAAAGAAGGAAGAAAGGAAGGAAAGAAGGAAGAAAGGAAGGGAAAGGAAAGGAAAGGAAAGGAAAGGAAAGGAAAGGAAAGGAAAGGAAAGGAAAGGAAAGGAAAGGAAAGGAAAGGAAAGGAAAGGAAAGGAAAGGAAAGGAAAGGAGGATTAAGGTCTTAGAATGAGGGCCCCGAAGGTAACCAGGATTACTTGAATGACTAAGCTTTGGTCTGTCTTAACCAGTTTTTGTTCTTAACCAGTTTTTGTACCAGGGATCAAACCCAGAGATTCATGCTCTACCACTTGCCCCAAAATTAGATTTATGACTTCAGGCAATATCCTCTTACCAGGAATGCCAGTGAGCATTCGAGAAGCTGAGGTAAAAGGATGGCTTTGGGTTTGAGGCCCAATTGAGCTACATAGTAAACTCATAGCCAGTTTGAACTACACAGCAAGACCTGGTCTCAAAAAAACAAAAATAGCAACAACAAAAACTCCTCCATGCTAGCCAAAGAAAGATCTCTAAGACAGTCTTTCATCTTTGAACCTAGCAGCTAAAGTAAAAAACTACATTCCTGGTTCTTTTTTTTTTTTTTTTTTTTTTGTCTTTTTGAGACAGGGTCTCACTATGCAGTTCAGGCTGGCCTTAAGCTCACTTTGTAGCTCAGGCTGGTCTCGAACTCACAACAATCCTCCTGCCTCAGCCTCCCGAGTACATTCCTGGTTCTTTAGCTGCTAAACTATTCCATACTCAAGTGTTAGAAGTAGCAATTTATTGTGGCAAATCCAATTCCTTTCTTCTTCCAGTACTAAAACTACAAAAATGCAACTTTTTACAGTAAAAGACATTAACAAGATGCTGCTTCTACACTAAGAACATCTTGGCTGACTAGTTTGAGTGACCATGAATAGAGAAAAGGGGCCACAAAAGGACACTGTTAATAGTGAATATTTTTACATCATGACAAAAGATTAATACATTTATATTAACAATGACACAGTCAGGACAATCTGAGCTACAACCAGGATTTCAAAGCATAAGCAGAAATCCAAAGGTGTTTGCAATTTCATGTAAGATCCAGTGGGGAAGGGAATAATGTCACAAATGGGTTACCTTGTGAAGATACAGAAAAGACAAGTACATAAAAATGTGTGAAATATGCATTAGCTCATTCTACGAGTATTTGAGACTACACATGCTAGTCACATAGATCAAAATCAATTGGTTCATTAAAAAAGTTCACTAGGGATCTGTTATAGGCTAGGCTGTGGGTGCTGTAGACAGCATGGAACATGTGTTCTACAGGGACATGGAGGGAAATATATGCTCACGAAAAGTATGGATTCAACCCTATCACACAACTACATACCTAAAATGTGCAGAAATATGCTTCCAGTGCTGAAAGTTCAAGCCCAGCCTGTGCAACTGAGCAAGACCATGTCTCAAAATTTTAAATATTCTTTGATGTTTTGGTTATGTATATATAATTTTAAATATTTTTATTGATAAAAATCAAGTTTTTAAATCTTAAAAAGGGCTGGGAAAGTAGATCAATGCAAAGGCCCAGCTCCAATCCCTAGTGTGTCCCCCTGCCCAAATATACTTCCAAAGATATACTTGCTAGCCTCAGGAAAACATAAAAACATTTAGTCAGGGCGCTGGGAAGTTAGCTTAGTAGAATAAGCACTTGCCTGGCAAGCGGAGGGTCCTGAGTTCAATCTCCAGTAGTGGAAAAAAAAAAAAAAAAAAAATTTCAGTCTTAGGCCCTGGGTTCTAACCCCTGAAACCACCAAATTAGGTCTCACTGGGTCAATCTCATGATTCAGAAATACACTGAACATCTCCAGGGTAGAGTACTTGCTTACCATGTACAAGGTCCTGGGTCTCATCTCCAGCACTGGGAGAAGCAGGAGAAGACACTGAGGAAGACTACACTTTCACAGCTATCAAAGTCTCAATTCTCCAACTCATCAGGAAAAAGAAAGGCTTAACCTCCTTGTTCTCCAACAGCTGTCCCCAAGTGGTCTACAAAACAGGGTCTCTGGCTCAGGGATGTTTCCTAAATACAAGCAACAGAACAAAGGGTCCCAGAACACAGCTGCTCACATGCCAGCACAAGGAGAACTAACCCCAGTGCTCATTTCCTGGAGAAGACCTGAAAGTCAGGACTTAAATTCCAGGTCACAATACAGTCAATGAGCAGTGCCAATGGGATTTCCTAAGCAATTCTGTGACCCACATCTTTTGGTACTATAAAGTCAGGTAAGGTAGGAAACCTTTACTCAGACAACCAATTCTGCTGTGGACTTAGACCTTTTATTTCATGGAGCATTAATGGCAAAGCCATCCAGGGCTAGTGAGTTTAAAGCTAACCTGAACCACATAGTGAGACCCTGTCTTGAAAGAAAGAAAGAAAGAGAGAGAGAGAGAGAGAGAGAGAGAGAGAGAGAGAGAGATCTGCTGTCCAATGGGGATTGGCAGTTTTGCAAAGGAACTAGAATAGAGATTTAACATTCTACAACTGGTGACATCAAAAAGGTGTCATGTTTTGCCTGCTGGTGAAGGGTTCTCCATCTTTATCCTCCACTCCAGATTTATGTATTCTAAACAAATGTATAAAAAAACTGAGTGTAGCCGGGCGTGGTGGCACATGTCTGTAATCCCAGCACTCAGGAGGCTGAGGCAGGATTGTTGTGAGTTCGAGACCAGCCTGAGCTACAAAGTGAGCTTAAGGCCAGCCTGAACTGCATAGTGAGACCCTGTCTCAAAAAGACAAAAAAAAAAAAAAAAAAAAAAACTGAGTGTGCTGGCACACACCTGTAATCCTAGCACTGGGAAAGCTAAGGTAGGAGGACCATCTTGAGAGAACACTGCTGCGGGTTTGAGGACAGCCTACACTATCTAGTTCAAGGCCAGCCTGGACGACATAATGGGAACCTGTCTAAAAAACCTTGAAAGAGAGAAAAATCTCTATGTATATCTACATCCATATTATCTATCAATATCTACATAAAATACACACTCAATAAGACACTTCAAAGGGCTGGCCAAATAGCTCAGCGGATTAAAGTGCCTGCAAGCAGGAGCAGGGGCCAGCCGTTGATGCCCAGGCCTGCCATGCTGGCCCTGCCCCTGGGCGCGCTGAGAGGGCAACTGAGAATGGGCGTGGCCATGGTGGTGGGCACTTGTAATCCCAACTCTTGGGAAGCTGTAAGCAGGCAGATCACTATGAGTACGATCTACACAGTGAGACCCTGAACACCCTGTAGACCTTTCCCTAAAATATAAAAAAAAAAAAAAAACACCACTTCCTCCAAAAGAGATTATATAGTATCAATATAGCACAATTATAATAAGTAATAAAAATCACTGTGTGCTATAAATGGTTTTGCTAAACTGTGTCTATCAAACCCAGAAATGGGCAAGAGCAGCACCGATGCTTCCCGATTTGATGGTACTTAGGTCGATGTTACATAAGAGGTAAAACAAAGGGCCGGGGACATGGCTCAGTGGAATAAGCACTTCTCTGGCAAGTGCAAGGGCCTGAGTTCAATCCCTAGTTCTGAAAAAAAAAAAAAAAAATTTTCCCGGGCATGGTGGTGCATGCCTGTAATCCCAGCACTCAGGAGGCTGAGGCAGGAGGATTGTTTTGAGTTTGAGACCAGCCTGAGCTACAAAGTGAGCTTAAGGGCAGCCTGAACTGCATAATGAGACCCTGTCTCAAAAAGACATACATACATAAATAAATAAATAAATGCAATGCAATGCAAAATGTACTTTCCTATGGATTCCTATGCAAGCCCCTCAGGCCTTATTTCTAAGCTGCATGTTATAACCAATCAACTGAAAGATTCCAGTCACTCCAGGAGGCAAACAATACAAAACCAATGTAATTTTCACATAAAACCAAAATTTGCTGGAGGAAATGCAACAGACATGCCTATCAATACTATGAATATTGCAAGTATAACTGTATCTGTCAATATCACAATGAATGCCTGGAACCTCATACCTAGCAATTCCATTTCTTAGACTCTTTCTACAGATGCACTGGACACATGGGCACTATGTCACACATATAAGGATGTTCACTGCAGTACCACTGTGTAAGGACAAATCTGGAAACAAACTGGGGTACAACTCTGCAATATATCATACAGCAGCAAAGAACAGATGATGAGAACAGCTGGGCATGGTGGCCCAGGGCTATAATCCTTAGTGCAGGTGAGGCAGAGAACTGCTGTGGGTTTAAGGAGACAAGAACACAGCTTCACTCCTTCCAGCACATAACCGGAATCTCATCCAGAAGTATCTGCTAAACCTAGGTTAAAGGATTTTGATAAAGTAACAAAATGTGAGTCTTCAAAAACAGCCTTCAAAAGTCACAATTTTCAAAGTCAAGGGAAGCTGAGAGCTGGTGCAGGCTGCAGACCTGAAGACTAAACAGCTGCCATGCTGAACTAGCTCCTGCTGCTCTAAACATTGTGACAATGGGCAGATTTTGAATGAGCTCTGAGAACCAGATGGGACTTACGGTTGTAATGGTCCTGATTATGATAGCTGTGCTTTGATTGTAAAGGGTAAAAATCTTTGTTTTTAAGAATATCACATGGACATAGGGGAGGTGGTGGGACAAGAAGGTAATTACTCTAAATTTGACTGCATCATATATATATGTCATCATATATATGCACTATGGATCATATATACAAGTTTTCTGTAAGTTTCTAATTGTTTCAATCTAATAATCTTTAAAAGATGAGGTAGCTCTTCATATACTGATAGGCCTAATTTTTATATGAACATTACATTACTACAACCAGAGGAAAGTATTAAAATACTATCTATGTATAACACTGTAGGAGATTTGTTATACCTGGATATATATTACTCACGCCAGGACCCACGGGCCTCAATCCCCTTCAGACCCAGCCTCCTCAATGTCTTCAATGGGAACAAGAAAAGCTGACATGTAGGATTTAAGGATTCAAATGACACATACAAAGTGCCAGGCACACTCAGTGCAATTCTTATTCCTGGATGGAAGAATCTTTTTTTTTTTTTTTCTTCCAGACAGGGTCTCACTACATATGTTGTGCTGGCCAAGAAGTCACCTTTTAGCCCAGGTTGACTTCCAACTCACAGTGATTCTCTTGCCTTGGCCTCCTGAGTGTTCAGATTACAGGCATATGCCACGAAGCTATCCAGGAAATACAAACTGATCAAGACATGAAGATCTGAATTTCCTAAGACTAATGGCCTAATCACCCCATGCCCTCTGAGGTGATGGTAAGGAAGATAAAGCTAATCTTACATATAAACAGTATTCTCAGATAAGCCAAGATCCCTCCAGGGTCAGCCCTCTACCTCTGTACTAAGAATAACAGAATAGATATGATGCTATCTCTAAGAGAGGACTAGAAAATTTTAAATGTGCAAAATAAAATGCTGAGCAAAACTATCTTACAGGGCACATACCTGTAATCTCAGTACCTTGGGAGGCTGAGGCACAAAACCAAAAATCTAGGGATGTAACTCAGTGAGAAGGCTCTAAATTCAACCCCAGCACTGCCAAAAACAAGCACTGTCTTGATGGGTATGAATGAGAAGCAGTTAGGTAGCATGCTTAACAATACAGTTAGCAGAGCTAATTGGCAGATGCTAATTTATGTACAGGGATGCAAAGTAAAATATTTTGCCTTAGAGGCACTGAAAGTCTAGAAAGATGGTCAAGTAAACCAGTAACAATAGAATGTGGCAAACAAGATAAAAATTTCAGAAACTAGAATTATGCTTCGGAAAATAGTTTAGCATAGATTAAATTAAAGGTTTATATACATAATTTAAATAATCTTGAACTAGGGCCAGCCAAATAGCTCTGTGGATTAAAGTGCTTGCAAGCAGGCACAGGGACCGGGGTTCAATCCCCAGGCCTGGCATGCTGGTGCGGCCCCACCCCCAGGGGAAGCTGAGACAGCAGTTGAGACTGGCATGGTGGCATGTGCCTATAATCCCAGCTCTTGGGAGGTGGATCGCCACGAGTTCAATCTAGTAGTAAGACCCTGAACACCCTGTAGACCCTTCCCTAAAATATAAAAAAGAAAAAAAAAAAATCTTGAACTATTTACATGCAAAGATATTTTATCATTTAAGTTTTTAGAAGAAGGGGTACACAAAGCAGTGTCTTACCTGGGTATTGTCTGTATGATGAAAATATCTTGGCCACGAACAGATTCTTTTATTTCAACTCTGGTTTCTGAAAAACAAAAAGCTCTAAAGTGTTAATAAAAGTACTTCACAATGCTTCAAGTTGATAGCATTTAAGGGAAACCTGAGCCTAAATCAGTATTTTACTTTGTACAAAATAAATTCGTAATAGATTTCAGAATAACATATATAATGTTAGAGAGAAAATCAGTCAGAAATAGAAGAATCAGCCAGGTGTAGTAGCACATGCCTGTAATCCCAGCTGATAAAGGAAAATCAGTGCTAGCTCAAGGCCAGCCTAGGCTAGATGGTGAGTTGAAGGCCACCCTGGAAACCCTGTCTCAAAAAAACAAACATGTAAAAAGATATAACTAGCCAACAAGTCCACATAAATTTTCAGGGTTTGAAAAAACTACCACCAAAATAAAGACAAGAACAAGATGCTTAATAAAACATACCATACAAGCCAAACAGTAACATCTTTTTTTTTTTTTTTTTTTTTTGTCTTTTTGAGACAGGGTCTCACTATGCAGTTCAGGCTGGCCTTAAGCTCACTTTGTAGTTCAGGCTGGTCTCGAACTCACAACAATCCTCCTGCCTCAGCCTCCCGAGTGCTGGGATTACAAGCATGCGCCACCACGCCCGGCTAGTAACATCTTTAATAAAGTAGTCTATGCAAATATTCTAACTCCAGGGCTAGCAAATAGCTCAGACGATTAAAGTGCCTGCTTAGGCAGGTGCAGGGACTGGGGGTTCAATCCCTGGTACCAGCCCCACCTCCAGGACAGACAGCAATTGGGACTGTTGCACGGTGGTGCATGCCTGTAATCCAGCTCTTGGGAGGCTGAAAACAGGAGGATCACTATGAGTCAGAACTGTGTAGTGAGACACTGTAGACCCTATATTAAATACATTAAAAAACAAAACAAAACAAAACAAACCTGACCCCTGAAAAACTCTGAAATCAAGAACTTCCGACCCAAGTATTTCAGACAAAGGATACTCAGCATGTTTGCAAGGAAGCACTAATAAGATAGCTCAGTAGAATAAGTGCTTGCCTGGCAAGCACAAGGTCCTGAGTTCAAACCCCAGTTCTGCAAAAAAAGAAAAGGAAGGACTAACAAAGCAAAAATATTTGCATGTGATGAACATGCTGGTGGAAGTGGATGTGGCCTATTGGAAGCTATTGCTCCAGAGGGATAATGAGGCCTAAATCAATGATGCAAAGGTGGGGAAAAGGAACCGCATTACCAACCTTCTCCTTCCCAAGTGCTTTACCTCATGAGATTCTCAAACACATTACCAGGAACTAAACTGGTGATTGCTAAAGAGAGTACTTCACCTACCTACATTCAGCCTTACATTTTAGACACTAACATTTCCTGATTTTCCCAGTCAGTACAGTTTTTGTTTTGAGATGAAACAAAATACTATATAATTCAGGCTGGCCTTGAACTCACTATGCAGCACAGACCAGCCTCAAATTCATGACAATCCTCCTACCTCAGCCTACCAATGCTGGAATTACAGGCATGTGATTGGCTAAAAAGTTTTCAAGTCACCAAGGAAGAAGCTTCTAATGGAAGCTGGAAAAGGATATGTGTGGTCAACTGAACACATGTGACTTATACACCTAACGATGTATACTTTCATTCAATTCCCCACTAACCTATCTTTGCCTTCTCTTGAGTTTTGCTTTGTTTAGACCCCATGTATCACTAAGCCTTAATATTTAATCTTTGCAAACTCCTTACAGACAGTTACATTTTAGAAAGAGAAAGGGAAGCACAGACTCAGGCACCTAGGCTTCCAACTCTGAAAGACAATTCAAAATGATTCTGTATCACTGTGCCTTTGCAATAAACAGGAACACTATAATTTGAAGTATTAAGTATTGTGGCCCAAGTAGGAGTGTTATGATATAGCATTAATGGTGCTCTAGCCATCAGCAGAGCACCTTCAAGCATTCTCAAGTAATATTACAATACAGTTCTTCACACAACCCAGAAGGAAGCAAATCAAAAATGGGTTAGCAACTCATGTGAGTATATACAGAAAAAAAAAAGTTAAAGATGGAGAATTTAAAGAGGTCTTCTTTTGGGGGTGCTCTACCACTGAGCTGTATGCCTAGACCTTTTGGGAGGCATATAATGGGAACTGAACCCAAGCCTTCACACTGAGCTATATCCCCAGCCTTTAAAAACTTTTTGTTTGTTTTTTGAGACAGGCTCACATTCTAGAGTCCAAACTGGCCTCAAACTTTTGGTGATCCTCCTGCCTCATCCTCCCATAGTTGGGATTACAGGTATACAACATCACACCTAGCTCTTAAGAACAATTTTTAAGAGAGTTTTGTTAAATTGCTAAAATGGGGTAGGAAGATAGCTCAGTGGAATAAGCACCTGCCTGGCAAGTGCAGGGTTCTGAGTTCAATCCCTGGTTTCAGGTGGTAGGGAGATGCAGAGAGGATAAACTGCTCAATTGCCAAGACTGGGCTCAAACTTGCAAATCTCCTGCCTCAGCTCCCCTTTATACTTAGATTACAGGTGTGTGATACTACACACAACTTAAAGAGGTTATTTTTAAGGGGCTGGGGAGATAGCTCAGTGGCATAAGTTCCTGTCTGGCCAAGTGCAAGGTCCTGAGTTTGATCCCCACTACTGCAAAACAAATAAATAAAAATAAAGAGGTCATTTTAATAAGTATCAGATTGCTCTTGATATCATTTGATGAACTTCTAAAACAAATAAATGTAAGCATTAATAAAAGTAAGAAGTATCTATCAAACACAACCAACAGAATATTTTCATCATTGTGGAAGAAAGGATACACCAGAAAAAAACAAGAAAGTAAGGGTCTAGGAAAGTACAGAACAAATAGATATACTCCAGTGTCAAACAAAATGTTTCTGTCTGAACTATATACTAAGAACCTGTCTCATTACACTGAGGAAAAAAAAAAGTTTCTGAATTATAACTGCCTCTTTTTATAGTACTGAACACTGAAAAGATTGAACCCAGGGCCTTTCACACTAAGCTATGTCCCCAGCTCTCTCTTAATTTTTTATATTTTTGACACAGGATCTTCCTAAGTCACTAAATTGTCCAGATGGGACTTGAACTTGTGATCCTTTTGCCTAAAGCTGCCAGAGGGCCAGAATTACAGGCTTGCATCACCATGTCCAGCCTTACTATCTGCCTTGTAATAACAGACCTACTTTTAAAAAAAATTGCTAGCTGATTAAACACTGGAGAGAAAAAAAGATTTGTAAGAAACGACTTACCAAATATTTCACTCTATTAATGCTTCCCACTTGTCCAGAGTAGCTGTATGCCTTTCTCTTCCCCTCTCCTCTAGAACAAATAAATCTTCTTTTATATTTAAAAAAAAAAGAGAGAGAAATTGCTTACCTCCATTGGTCTCTTGGTATACAACAGATTTCCCCAATTCAGCACCAAGTCGCCTACAGGCAAGAAAAAAAAAGGCAATTAAGATTTTTTTTTAAAATCCAGTTTATATATATGCCTCTTCTAAAACAGTTTTGAAAGTCTAGGAGCTGGGGCTGTAGATGGGAGCTGTGGGGTTGTAGCTGAGTGATGGAGCACTTCCTTAGCATGTGCAAGGTCCTAGGTTCAGTCTCAATCACTGCAACAGAAACAAGCAAAAACTACCTACATGCCTATACTCCTAGCAGCATTCAGAAAGATCAGGGGCAGGCTGGGCTACATAGTGAGTTCAAGATCAGCCTCAACTATGAAGTGAGACTCTGTCCTTTGTCTCAAAACAAAACAAAAAACAAAATAATATGCTTGGCATGGTGGCACATTACTCAAAATCTCAGTAATTTAGGAGGTTGAGGCAGGAGGATTGCAAGTTGGAGACCTACCTATCCTGCCTATTTAGTGAGGCTCTGTCTCAAAATTTTAAAAAAGATTGAGGATACACAGCTGAGTGGTTCAGTGCTTGCCTGGCATACACAAAGCTGGGTTTAATCCTCAGTACTGTGAAAATAAACCAACCACCCATAAAAAGCTATTTCTTTAAACAACCAGACAAACAAAAATTAGATAATTAATACATATATATGTATATATATATATATTCCCCCTCCCCCCCCAAGGGATGAACTCAGGCCCTTGCACTTGCCAGGGAAGCGCTTATTCCACTGGGCCATCTCCCCGGCCCAATACTACATAATTTTAAAAAACAGTGGTTTTCAAAGGCTTTATCATGCTGGGCTTGGTGGTACACACCTACATGACCCCAGCACTTGGGAAAAACAAAACAAAAATAAATAAATAAAGTTATTACCAGCACTGCCACTTTACAAGCAAAATGATATAAAGGCAGAATATATTTAAAAATACCCCAGCCAGGTATATACATGGAATGGAATATTATTTAACTTAAAAGGAAATTCTAGTGCTGTATGTGAACCTTGAAAGAATTATGCTAAGTAAAATATGCCAGGCACATGCAAAAAACAAAACAAAAAAAAAATTGGATGATTTCACTTACAGGAACTACCTAAAAACAGAAATTCAGGGCCGGGGAGACGGCTCAGTGGAATAAGCGCTTTCCTGGCAAGTGCTGGCAAGTGCAAGAGCCTGAGTTCAATCGCTGGTTAAACACAAAAAACCAAACAAACCAGAAATTCAGAGACAGAAAGTAAAAGAGGTTATCGGAGGACGGGGGAAGGGAGAACAGAGAGCTCATATAATGAGTACACAGCATTACTGTTCGGAATGATGTGGAGGTGGATGGTAGTGATAACTGCACAGTACTGTGTATGCATTTAGTGCTAATGAACTGTACACTGTTAAAGTGGCAAATTTTATTCATTTATTTCTGTCTTTTTGAGGCAGGATTTTGCTATGCAGTTCCGGCTGGCCTTGAACTCTAGCAATCCTCCTGCCTCTGCCTCCTGAGTGCTGGGATTCTAACACTGAGCTATCACACCCCACATGCTATGGATATCTTATCAACTTTTTTTTCTTTAATGTATTTGGTACAGGGTCTCACTATGTACCTCAGACACATTGTGATCGTCCTGTTTTCAGCCTCCCCGGCATTGGGATTACAGGCGTGTGCTACTAGGCCTGGACTCAGTCACATACTCAGTGTGCTCAGGGGCAGGGTTGGCACTGGCATGTGCCAGTCCCTGTGCTTGCCTAAGCAGGAAATTAGTCCACTGAGCTATCTTGCTGGCCCTTCATTAACATTTTTAATACTCCAGCCAAAACAAGAAAACATGATGAAAAAATGATTACCAAACTCAATGGAGAAACTGAATGAAATATACATGCAGGTTAAGAGTAACACACATGTATCTAGGAGTGGTGATACACCTGCCACCCAGCTGTCAGGTGGCAGAGGCAAGAGGATTGCCAGGAGTTAAGGCCAGATTCAAAAAGCCAAAGCCGGGCATGGTGGCGCATGCCTGTAATCCCAGCACTTGGGAGGCTGAGGCAGGAGGATTGTTGTGAGTTCGAGACCAGCCTGAGCTACAAAGTGAGCTTAAGGCCAGCCTGAACTGCATAGTGAGACCCTGTCTCAAAAAGACAAAAAAAAA
>PVKA01030677.1:0-27080 GCA_004027165.1 Ctenomys sociabilis | reverse complement strand
ACTTCTTATATTTTCTTGATGAACTATTCACTTTCCAAGTAAGCAGTACATTTTTCTCAATCTGATCAGTTTAGACTTTAAGTACAGTTTTCTTTTCTTAAAAAGAATAAAAATTTGAACTAAAACAGAAAGCAATCATAAATGATATAAAATTTTACATAAAATACTATGAATCTTGCACTATTTATAGTAATACATACTGTAATCTTACAAACACTGATTCATATTAACAAATATATCCATGAAAATTGGAAAAAGAAAGAAAAAGAAAGAAATATATAAGAAGAGAAAAAGTACAATTAATTGAAATAAAACAGAAAATTTATTTTTAATAATTTTATTGACAAAGAAATATCAATGAACCAGTTTCAAAACACATTATTAGAAGAGTTAAAATAATTATCATATTTCATATGGTTGTCTTTATAGTAGTTATTCATAGTATAAGAAGCAGATATGATATCTTGTCTAAACACTATTACATCAAAATTTATACCTCATGAAACTAAGACAAAGCTGTAAATCTATCATAACCATTTGGTGTATACAGATACAAAATGGTCTTTAATTTGTACCTCATTTTGGGGGGATTTTATCCAGAAATGGGCATTCCATTGCCTTTTAAATATTGTAGGTGCGTGAATTCAGCAAAATAATCCAATATAGCCCACTAGTCTATAACAGTACTGGGTTATCCACAGGACTGGATTTGTCACAAGTTCTTGACTTAAGCCTTGTACATCTCAGCATATTAATATGGTTTTACTTTTTTTTAAATACTTATTTCCTGGATGGAAAGAAGTTGTTAATATGAATCAGTGTTTGTAAGATAACAGGACCAAGATAAAGAAAGACTATATAACAAGAAATGTAACTTTATATATGATAAGCTGAGTCAAGTGCCTACAGGAATTACAATGAAACCCTGTACAAGTTTGTAAATCTTTTGTCAGTATCAGCTGTGTGGATGAGTCCCATCCATTGTTTGATCAATTTGCTCTATATGAAATCCTGAGAGAATGATTTCTCTCCAAGTAACTCTCTGTATGCACACTCTAAATCATTGATCACTTTTCTCTGTGGCCCCATAATCAGCTTGACAGACTTTTTTGGGATAAAAGTGAGATACAGGATGTTACAGTACAGGTTCTCTGATGTCCTCTGTCCTCACTGACCTTGAAAGGCTAGGTCCAAAATGTTGGCTGTCCTTGAAGTCCTTCTTTTTCTCTAATTTTCAGTCTGCAAACTTAAGTTGTTAACACTCCAGAAGAGAAGCTTATTGATATTATTACTCTATAACATAGGCAGTTGAACTTTTACCTGTCTGAATATCGAACATCTTAGACATAAAATGGAAGAGGCATACTCCATCAAGTATTGATATGTTAAATTTTAAAAGCCTACACAATGTGAAGAAAAAGTGAAAATAAATAAAAATAAAAATATATTAATAAATAGGAATAAAGGATTACATATTTTTTACACAGAAATTTAGAAATCTAACCATTAACAGCATTTTATTTTTATTTTTTTTCCAGGGGAAAGTGCGAATACAATCCCCCACTACCACAAATTATGCAGTCTAGCTTCCCACATTTGGGGAAATCACAGGGGTCAGCACATCCGGAGTGTAATAGATGAGCCTCACCCTGGGAAAGCCACCTTCATGATCATGGTATCTCCCCTGCCAGGTAAGTATAGGACAATCCTCTGACATTTTCTTTTCTTCCCTCTTGTTTCATTTATTACCTCTTTTTTTTTAAACAAACATTTACTTGAGAGACAGTATAGCAGTAATTGATATAACATTATAAGCACTAATTATTTAGAAGTCCAGAATGACAGGCATTGCAAGCACGACCCTATTATTACACCTTTCTTATTTCAGATGTTATTTCTGATCTGATTTCCACTATATATTTTTACAGTTGTTTCTTTACTTCAGACTCTATTAATTCAGATATTTCTGCTGTGTGGTTCTCAATTTCTTCTGTGCTCATGTCTCCTGCACTTGTTCTGTGTGGTCTTGGGGCCGGTGCTTGTATTTTCCTCTTTCTCCTTGTCATTTTGTATAGTACTGTCCTCGGACCTTTGATGTAGAGCTTTGGTGCAGTTACAACCTTAGAATTTCACCTACTGAAATTCTCACTCAAGAGAGTATATGGTTAAGCTACTTTTAGTTTTGTTTTTACATAACTACAATTAGGTATGTAATAATGGGTATTAATATTTAGCTGTTGACAAATTGTTGTAACTAATGGGTCTGTAGTTTAGACAGTAAGACATTATGTATGTGCAGCGAAACAGATATTAAGCTGGGAATTTGTATTTAAGTCAGCTCCCCGAAATTCTGTCTAATCGCCTCTCTTTGATATACCTCAGACAGACTCATTTACTTTTTTTACCTGTTGCCTTCTTTGTAGATAAAAAGTAAAAGAGAGAAGACACTTTCATAAATCTGTGTCCCGAAAATTGTCTCAGCTTACCAGATCTAGATCTACCAACTTTGATCTTGTGCAGATGTGCTGGCCTTTGGTTTGGCTGCTGTTGTCAGTTTCTTCCTGCTACAGCTCGTAGAGTTGAACTTGCTATGTTACTCTCACAAAATGTTCATCTCCTGCATTAGCTGGTTTTGTTTGGCTCCTAGCCTCTCTGCAGAGAGTTCTGCTGCAAGGTTCAACAAGTGGCCTTGCACAAGGCCTGGGGTTTGCCTGGGGAGGACCACTGTGTGCAACGAAAAAGTGGAAGTTCCCGTACTCACGCTGGAGCAAAACTAATTAAACATTAACTACTCCTTTCGGTAAACTAGCAGACATGCACAGTACAGTCGTCCAAAACATCCCATTTACATATATAGAGATATATGTTTTCCTCACTCCCTCTCTTGTCCTTCTCCTCAATTCAATAACTCTTTCCTTTATGCAAGTTCATTCTCTTTGCACAGTATCAATTGTAACTTTGACGTACAGTTTGTATGAATAGTGAATAGGGATGTTTGCTTGATTTTAGCTTTTTTTTGGATTGCTCATCACTATCAAAATTTTGAACTTTAGACAACATGCTCGTTTACAGTTGAGCTATGTCCATTGTGTCCATAGTGTTTGGTTTTATTTTTAAATTCATTTTGCAAATCCGAAACTTTTCATTGGAAAGTTAAAACTGTATACATTGCTATTACTGAAATAAGTTCATTCATGATGATGCATTTTGTTGTTGATATCATTATTTTACTCTTTTCCCTTTTACATAACTTTTATCCTGCTGGATATGTTAATTCTTTAATCTTTTTCGATATTGTTGACTTAATTTTCTCTGGTTAGGGCTTCTAACTTCTTTTTGTACAGGTAGGTTTACCACTGTGATTTTCTTAAATTTTTCTGTGTCATGGAAATCTTTCACTTTTCTCCAAAATTTTTTAAAATAATTTTTTCAGAATATATTAATCAGAGATGAAAGCTGTTTGCATTTATTGCTTAAAGAATTTTAATTTATGCTTTCCTCTTTTTTGAGCAAAAACTTTATGCTGAAAAATTGATGTAGTTTTTAAGTTTTCAATTTGTTGCTTTTCTCTAATGACAAAATTGTGTTAGAATTCTGGGATTTCTATTATTATGTATTTTGGAAGAATACATCTTTTGTCATGATTATTTTGGTTTCTCTATATTTTAGTTAATTAAATGTTGATTCTCTTCCCCAGGCTTAGAAAATTTTCTTGTGTGATTTGTAAAATACATGTTATATTTTAATTCAATATAAATAAATTTTGTGCTATCTTGTGGTATTTAACTGTTATAGTCCTATGATTGTATTTTTTTAAGTCATCTATCATCTGTTGTATCCCACTTACATGATCTACTATGTCCTCCAAGTCCTAAGAAAAAGCTTACCGTTTTTTAACTGGTGGATGGAGTCCAATCTTTTATTATATAAACATGTGTATTTTTCCAAGCCTGATTTTATTTAAAACCTAAGCTATATTTTATTTAAAAACTATGTTTATAGAAGTTTCACTTAATTCCACTATAGGGAAAAATGATCTATGCCTGAAGGAGTTGCATATTGATTGAAATTGAGGAGTCTCAGAGGAGAAATTATTTGACTAGTACCAGAGAAGCTGCTACATCATTTTTCTCTCATGCACTGGAAAGTTTTTTCTGTTTGATATATTAACAAGGGGCCAGTGTTCCATGCATCCAAATGGATCCTCCAGTCCCAAGGAAAAAGCTGTTACGTGACAACAGAGTTGTTCACCAAAGAGCTCATGGGTTGGAAAATTGATGTTTTGTGGAATGTAGACAAGAAGATACAGGTGACAAGGCAGAGTTATTTGGCTTAATCTTATAGAAAATAAGCATTTCAAAATATGAGCACAGAGGGATAGTATGGTTTATTGCAGACAGATAGGTGCAAAAATTGAGAAAAATCAGATGAAGTCTGTTCCCAAAGCACTGTCATCTTTTCTACTGTAACAAATTGAAAGTGTACAAACCTAAGAGAGGTAAAATCTCTGGCTTACCATCACAATAGGAGTGAAAAAGAAACCAAGCATCCTATGGTCTACAGAAGGAAGTCAGGCTCAGATATCTATCTGAATAGGCAAGTTCCTTCATTCATTAGAAGTCTAGAAATCACATACTTGTTCAGTGAGTAAAAGGAGTGAGCTGTGGACTGATAAGGGAAATGAAAAGACATCTGTAGACATATAAATGGTATGCGATAGAGAAGTTTAGGGAAAAATCTGACATAGTAGTTTGTGCAGACCCTTTACACAAGTCAAAATTTCCCTATTTGTGAAAGTAGGGAACCAGTGCAGGAGAAAATATATCTTGCAACTATAGAGGAGACAGACATCTCCGTTGTAGGCCAGACCTCAAGACAAAAAAATGTACCTACATGTTTCCTAAAGATAAATATCAGGGATTGATATTCTATACATGCATCCATCACTTTGAAGAAACCAGAAACAGCCACTAACCCTAACCCCTACAAGAACAGCCCCTGTTCATTCATATTCATGTGCTATCTGACTTCTTTCCACCTTTGATCACAATTTAAGCAATTTTACTTAAGCAATTATATATGTAATCTTATTGGTCAACCATAGTTTTGCCCACCTCATACCCTTTTTTAGATTTAATATTTTCCCCCACGTGGGACCTACCTCATCTATATAAAAATCCCTAGGAATAAAAACAGGGTCCTTAACAGCCCACTTAAGACAGATAGGTGCAAAACTTGAGAAAAATCAGATGAAGTCTGTTCCCAAAGCACTGTCATCTTTTCTACTGTAACAAATTGAAAGTGTACAAACTTTTCAAAAAAACAATTTTTATCTCTCTCCATCATACAAAGAAACTTTCTTTCCCTCAATAAATACATTCTGCTCTTAACCTACATTGTTCTTAAAATTCATTCTTTAATTTTAGAGAACACAAACTTACAATGGACATCTGACATGTTGGCAGTTTCTTTCCCCAATATCACTATAGATTCAACTGAGATCATTAGATGGAGGTCAGAGTTTGATTTGTTTTCATAGACTGTGGATTGAGACTTCTTTAAACATGACATTTTTATCCTTTAAATTTTATGTCCTCAGGCTTCCACAGAGAGCAAATTGGTCAAGCAATGGCCATGATGCATTCACAAGGCTGACACTGACAAGGGATCTACAAAGTGTGGTACAGGGTTACAGGATAAACCCTGAGGATACCTGACTGACCTTACCTGATACAAAAGTTACATGTTTTGTTATATAGTTCTTGTTTTAACTCGCTTTAACCATCAGGTAGAAAAGTATAAAAATGGAGGTATATAAAGTCATATTAATATCATGAGATGGGAATGGCTCAAGTAAACAACTTCTGTGGATAACCTACTTCTATTGTGGAATGCTGATCTGTGTTGGATTGTTTTACTTAATATATTTATTTATTTATTTATTATTTAATTTACTTATATTTATTTATTATTCAATATACATATATATAATTTTATACATATATAAAATTAGCCATCCATGTTTTGACAATTTGTAACATATGTATCATGTTACCCTGTTTATGTCATTTTTTTTTCTTTTTGTTTTTGCTTCTATTTTTCACTCTTCAAATTAAAATACAAATAAATAAATTTAAAAAAGAAATTTCATTTGAAAAATAAAGATAAATTAAATGGCACAAAAAGTAAAGTCATATTAATATGCTGAGGTGAGCCGGGCATGGTGGCGCATGCCTGTAATCCCAGCACTAGGGAGGCTGAGGCAGGAGGATTGTTGTGAGTTCGAGACCAGCCTGAGCTACAAAGTGAGCTTAAGGCCAGCCTGAACTGCTCAGTGAGACCCTGTCTCAAAAAAGACAAAAAAAAAAAAAAAAAAAATAATAATAATAATATGCTGAGGTGTAAAAGGTTCTAGTCCACAACTTCTGTGGATAACCCGCTACTATTGTGGACTGCTGGACTGTGATGGAGTGTTTTGCTGAATTCAAGCACCTATAATAAATGAATGCCAATAGAACACTCATCTCTCACAGGACTTAACATAAAAAGGGGATACAAAGGAAGGACCATTTTTTACTTGTATACACAGAATAGTTAGGATAGATATGCAGCTACTTTCGCTTAACTCTATGAGAAGAAAGATTTGTATTAATAGAGTTTGGACAGAATACCTTGTCTGCTTCTTGTACTGTGGATAACCACTAGGAAGACAACAATGTAAAAAGTATTAATTATTGAAATTGTCCTATTAATAAACCTTGAAGCTGTCTCATTGATATTTGTATCTCAATAAAATTAAATTAAATTAAAAAATCATTTTGTTATGTCTTTGCCTATTGCTTATGCTTATGCTTTGACTCATATACTTTTAGTAAAATAATGATGAATCTGAGTAAACCATATGATAAGGTTATAAGATTATAATAATTATCTAATGGGACACTTTTAATCCTGTTTTATTCTAGTATGTTACATTTGAACTAGTTACTAAATTTACTGGTATACTCTGCTTGATTTAATTTAGACAAAAACATTAGAAAGAGTAATGTTAAAATGCCCTCTAGTGGAGCCAGTACTTATGGGCAGCCGAGCCTCTAGATAAATGCTTAACATATTTGCTCTCACTCCTGAGAGAGGGAACCCAGTTTAGTAGATATTTGCATGTTTGGCCATCAGAGAAACTGAAAGTCAGAAAATCAGAGAACAAAGATTGATCAAGTACTTGAAGGCTTTTGAATAAATAATGTAAGTATATTTCAGAATTTTTTTCAAGAAGGGCATATAGAATAATCTTTTGAAAGAAAAATCAGTTTACTCAGTTCATGTTTTAATTTCACCTCTCTATCCATCAGGCATTATTAAAATTCAACTATACATAAGCATAACCTCAGTATTATTTTAACAGCACTGTATATTATCTTATTTCAGTAATATGTTAAAACTAAAACTACAGCATTGAATTGAGGAATCCAATCTAGGTCACACAGACAATTGAGAGAAATCAATCTGAAGATTTTAAAAGCTCTCATGATGAATATTATATTATTTTTTAAAGAAGGTTGAGGGTAAAACTTTATTGGAAAAAAAAGTTTCTGTCAGAGAGGGACAAAAGGGGGACTGAGCAGGTTGCCCCCAATATATTCTTGAAAATAACATTATATGTAATTAATGCAAAACTCAGCAGACAAAATTTCCATTTTTAGCAATTTGGTTGTCCAGAAAATATTCAACAAATTGTAACATTAATATTATGTCTTTCCTAAATTAATATTCTTTCTGGACATCAACTTTTGACACAAATACTTTTTAATATTTTTAATCTTGTATTTATTTATTTGGTACATTTTTTTTATACAGCTCGGACTCATAGTGATCTTGTCTCACCCTCCCTATCACTGGGATTATAGGTATGCATACCTGGTTTCTGTGGCCAGCATGGCTTCTGGCCTGGGTTCTTGCTCTTGCTAGGTAGGAACTTAGACTGACAAGCTATGTCCCCAGCCTGATACAAATACTTTTACTATTTCAGTAACTGTATCATTTCTTCATATTACATTTTAATAAAATTAAATGACAACTTTTAGAAGTAATTTAATACAAAAAATAATTTACACATTTAAGATATTAGACAACATTATATATAGAATGAGACTCATTTTGTTTAATGTATGTATATAATACATTTTGGTTATCCCTTTCCATTTATGGTTTCGCAATCATATTTTTCAATGGATACAATAATGCATTCATAGAATGAAAATGATACTGGCATATCAAATATATGTGGATTATAATATTTTGAATTTCAGGAGTTGGGGAGATGGCTCAGTAGAATAAGCTACTGCCTGGCAAGTGCATGAGTCAGACTTCAATCCTGCATTCTGCCAAGAAAAATATTTTGAAATTTAGAAGAATATGTTAAATCAGACAATAATTTATTAGATTTTTGGGAATTCATTATAAAGTAAGCATAAAATATACAAAAATTATGAAAATATAACTGATTACAATCATCAAAACTATTTTAAAAAGAAAAAAATTTATTTAAAAATATAATAAAGTATGCTAAAATTGTTGCACGAATTCTACATTAAAATAAATAAACATTCAAAAGGAAAAATGAAATTTGAGGCAGAATAGAAATTTATCATATTTTAGGAAACTATGTGCTAATTTCTGTGTTTAGAGTACATTTAAAAAAATATATTTCTCATATGATCTAGGCAATATAATTCAAAACTTCCTTGTCATATCTTTTTCTTTTTGAAAGAATTGTTGCTACTGGTCAATTGCAATTTCACTGTTAATATTTTCTCAGTGACCTAAGATATTCAGAAGAGTATTCAATTATTATGTGTTAGAATTTGAATGGGATTTCAGATTCTGACTTTTTGAGGAATTGTCACACTTGTTTCACAGTGACTGTACCAATCTACATTCTTACCAGATTTGGAGAATGGTTCCATTTTCTTTACAGTGCCTGAAGCATTAGTTGTTGACCTTTTAATTGCAGCCATTCTTTCTGAAATGGAATCTCAGTCTTATTTTCATTTGTACTTCATGAATAAGCAACAATGTTGAGGATTTTTCTTTATATTTCTACTTTTTCATCTGTGAATTGTATATTTTATCTCAGATGCCCATTTTTTGATGCAGCTCTTGAATTTTGGGGAGCTGATTTTTTTTTTAAATTCTTCATATGTTTTAGATAGAAGTACTTTGTGTGAGGGACAATCCTGCTGTCTCAATATTTGGGCTTTACTTACTCTTTTGTTCTTAGGAGATTGAATTGAAACAAGATTATTTATTTGAGATTGCTCTATTTTGTTTTTTGGTGGAACCTGGCATTGAACTCAGGTCCTTGCACTTTCCAGGGAAGCATTTATTCCACTGAGCCATCTCCTCGGGCCGGTTCTTATTTCCTGAGGTCTGGATTTACTATCCTAATTTCCCATTTAAAGACAGCTTTCATTGCATCCTACAGGTTTTATTAAGTTGTATTTGCATTTTCATTTGCTTGCAAATATCATTTAATATTTTCTTTAGATTCAACTGTAACTAATTCATTTTTCAGGAGGGTGTTATTTAATTTCTATGTGTTGTAGACTTTTTGCAATTCGTTATGTCAGTAATTTCCAATTTCATTGCACTTTGGCCAGAAAATATGCTTCGGTTAATTTCACTTCTTTTGCATATACTTAGTCATGGTCTGCGTGACAGTAATCTATTTTGAAGAACATCCCATGTGACTCTGAAAGGAATGTATATTCTGATGTTGGGTAGAAGACTCTGTAAATGTACATTTTTTCACAAGTTTGGTTCAGTTCTGTTATTTCTTTGCTGATCTTTGTCTAGCTGGTCTATCTTTCTTTGACAATGGGGAATTAAATTCCTTCATTACTGTTATGTTATTACTCATTCGATTTTTCTTGCCTGTTAAATTTTGCCTTATATAGTTGGGTACTCCTACATTGGGTGCATGTATATTTATGATCTTTATCTCTTCCTCTTGCAGTTTTTCCTAACAAGTATGTATTGACTTTCTTTATCTCTTTTACTCACTTTTTATTTGGAATTCACATTGTCAGCCACTGAAATCTCTACCCTTGCTTTTTTCTCAGTTTCTGTCACACAAACACTTGTCCATCCTTTGTGTTTTTAGCATATGAATTTCTTTTTCAGTTAAATATGTTTCTTTTATACAGCATCTTGTTGGACTTTGTTTCTTGAAAAACTCTGCCAGTTGTCTTCTTTTGATTGATGAATGTAGGTCATTTACACAGATGGTTATAATTGATATGTTTTGGCTTATCTCTTTCATGTTATTTTCCTGCTATAGGATCCCTACTTTTCACCTCTCCTTAATTGCTACTCTGATTAAAGTTTCCATTCTGCTATTCTTGAAGTGTGTCCATTTTTGTCTTTTTCTAGAATATGTCAGTCTTCTTTGTAGGTTTGCATTGGTGATCATAAATTTCTTAAGCTTTTCTTTGTCATGAATCTATGTATCTCTTCATTCAATTTGAGAGATATTTTCTCAAGGTACATCATTCTGGGTTAGAAGTTCACTCCAAGCTCTTGTTGATTTGATTGGCTTGTGTTGGGAAATCTGCCATTATTCTGATGGGCTTTTCATTTTAAGTGATCTGTTTCTTTTCTCTAACAGCTTTTACCATTTTGTTCTTTTATTGAATTTCTAAGATCTTGTTTATTATGATTCTGGATGTAGATACAGGTTCATCGTACCTGACTGGAGTTCTATGTACCTCATTGTATGTATGACAGATTATTTTTTATGCTTCAGAAATTTTCTGCTACTATATCTGCAAATAGTCTTTTTACATCATTTTTATTGACTCCTGCTCTTCTGTTGACACCTATAATATTATATTGCTTATCTTCGCATCATCTTGCAGCTATAATTATTTATTTTCTGGTTCCTTGTTATTGTTGAGATATCTTTACTTTCATGTTCATTAGCTTCAGTAATATCTTCAAGGTCTGAAGGTCTATCTTCACTTCATTCAAGCAGTTTGCCATATTTGAATGCAAATATTAATTTAACTTATGACACTTTTTGTTTGTTTCATGCATTGCAATTCTTATCGGTATTCTTTTTTGAGTATTCCAATCATTTTTGTTTTCTCTTCTGTTTTAATCTATGTCTTCCTTAGGTGTGCTGAGTAACTCTTTTATTACTGCTGTCATTTCTTTTTTATCTGGGGAACTATTTCTGACATGATTTCTTCTATAAGCTTATGCAGTTGTTTCTTTACTTCAGTTGCTATAATTTCATAAATTTGAGGTGTCTGATTTCTAAGTTCTTCTGTGTTCTATTCTGCAGGACTTTTTGTGAATAGGTTGGAGATCTGAGATGGACATTTGCTCCTTTATTTTGACATTTTGAAGCTCCAAATGTTCACTCAAACTCTGCAGAGATGGTAGAGCTGTTGGGGAGCAAGAGAATAGGACTGTGGGAAGGCAGACAAAGCTTACCAAAACTCCCCTTTTCTGTTATTCAATTTGGCTTCCACCAGGGCAAGATAAGGGTGAGTCACAGCTCAGGAAGTCTCTGATGATGAGTGGGACGACTTGATGTCTGCAAGGGTCTTGAGACGCTAAGAGTGACAAGGTTGGGCTCATCAAGGCTCCTGCTACTGTTGTGTGTGATGCCACATTTCAGCGAAGCACACTCCATGGTGGAGGTTGTGGGACATGAATCACCAGGACCCTGCAGCTGACCAGTGTCTGATTGCTTTCTGTGATGGGGAGAGAGAGCCACAGCTCATTCCTGCCCCTGCAATGCGATACAGGACTCACCACTCCCTGTGGCTATTTGGAGCCTACCTGCTTTCTGCAATGATGACAACTCTTATATGATATTGAGAAGAAAAAAAAAGATGCAGGCCTTCTAGTGTTTTGCGAACAAACATAGTAGAGATGTTGCAACTTGTTATTCCTGTTAGGAGGTGCTAAGTTTGTGATGGTGTTTTTCTTTAGTTGTCTCTGTTTCATACTTAATTCAGAATATTGTTTTATAATATCTGTGAAGAATTGAAACAATGGTTTGATTCCCAATGTGTACTGTAATAATAATGCAGTTTTTATATATAAAAGTACACAATAATGATATCTAGTTTTCATTTTGAAATTAGAATAGTTATTTTCTTCAAACATCATGAAGAATATTCATTATTATAAGAAATATTTGACATCACCTATGAATCTCAGACCTCTGAGGCAATTGAGATCAGTATTTCGTTGCCATTTGGGACTGTGAATGCACACACACATTTTTATTGTCTTTTGGGCCCATATCTTGAAGTGGAAGTTTACTTCCCTCACAATATCACTACACATTCGGTAGGTGCCAAAGCAGGAACATTTGTGGTACAATTTTGTGAAGCAGAGCTGCATATTTCATAGAAGCCAGGATGCAGAATAATGGGCATGACCTGAGTGGATAATGTAATAGAGACAATGACAAGCTTACTCATGACATAATATACTTGGAGGAGGCTGCTTTTTCTTGGAACTTTGTATACTTTTCCCATATGTCCACACATCCTGTGAATGTTGGCTCATTCAAGAATCAATGGCTACGATGCTGACATACTAATGAGTGAAACAGTTGTTGAGACATCAGTGTGACCCTATAAATATGGACAAGGAAGACATAACTGGAAGAGAAGTTCACCTTGAGCTTTTCTCTGCCATACAGCTCTCTTGATGTATGGCATCCCTTACCATTTGCAATATGATCAGTAAATCTTCTGCTTCACTATTATATTTGCTATGTATGTTCCTTTTTGCTAACATGTTCCATGTTCTCTACCAGAGAGATTTTGGAATCTGTATCAATCATTTCAATCCTGGTATTTCTGCCAAGATGAAGTGATGAATTTGTGAAGCAAAACAATCTCTCCATTCCTCAATCTGCCTGACGCAGCACTTAACTCACTCTCTTATACTGGCTCAGTACTTAACAGTCTAACGTGACAACCTACAATATATGTGTATTTTGAATCTAAAGCAAAGCATAGAAAGGATTTTTGCACCATTGAAAACAAACACTTTGGGTTAGGTTGATGGCTTAGTAGAATAAGTGTTTTCCTGGCAAGTGCAAGGGCTTGAGTTCAATCCCCGGTTAGGGAAAAAAAAAAAAAAAAAAGAAGAAAGAAAACAAGTTCTGTGAGTACTCAGCTTTCTGGCTCCTTCTAAGTGCAGTGTTGGAATTACAATGATGCATTAACAATGAGATTTAGTACAATAATTTTGAATTTTCTTTGTAACACAAATTAAAATATACAAAATTATGGAAAAATAGAGACAATGTAAAAACTCCCATAAACCCACTCATGAACTGCATTTCTACTTTTGATTTTAAAGTCTAAAATACACTTATTTTCACCTATACATGGTTATTGTAATGGTCATTGGTGTTTATGAAAAAGCATGCCAATTTTCACCTTCAAAATGTACACCTCTCATCAAACAATGAAGGAACTGCTTTCAAAAAGTTTGAAAGAAATAAAATAGAAGTTATTGGGTCATAACACTTTACTGAAAATTAGGTTTTTATTAGTTAAGAATATGTTGATGAAAAAATTGACTATTTCTGATCTCTTATTATTTTTATTTGTAGACAATAGTTTTGTAACTTTCTTTTTCCAATCTACACATTGTATTCTATAGTTTGAGAAAAAATTGTTTTGAACTAAAACTTATAAGGACCAACTGCTGTATTGAAAGATTTATTGACAAAGACTTCCATAAACATGTTCAAAATGTATATGCAATGTTTGATAAGATAAAGCTAACATAACAAACTCTGGAGTTTCTTAGTGACCAATAGTATATGAAAGTAGAAACATTGGAAATTACTGGATAATATTTTACAGAGTTGAATTTTATTCTGATCATATTTTTGTTCACTAATAAAGGTTTTAAAACATTCATTAAAAATGTTTCCTTACATTATGGTTTCAATGTCCCAAGATTAAGTTAAATTTTGCAAGCTCTTTAGAAGACAAATATGATTGAAAATGAAACAAAATTTAGCCTTTCTTCAAGGAATTAATATCACTGTCAGAAAACAATTGTAGTTCATCTTTACACTAAATTTGTTTGCATTTTTTTTAGTTGACCTTTAGTTTTTAACCTTTAAATGTTCTCCCAGTAGTTTGAAGGCAAAAATTCAAATTTTATGCCTCCTAGGCTAGTTCTTCTACCATTGAGATGTACTGCATTTCTAGTCATTTTCAAAGCACCTCACACTGATTCTCAAGGGTCCAGCCGCTAGCCCCAAGCTGGCAGAAAGACTTGATGTAATGTTTGAAACAAGATTGGTAGCTTATGTTGATCTTGACGAAAGAGCAATTGATGCACTCAAGGAGTGTAATGAAGGAACTATCTGTGCTGAAGAAGTTCAAATAAAGTGACTTATCACATGTTCAGAACAAAAGTACATTTTTATGTGGAGTTATGAAGATGTACATGCAAAGAGATAAACAGGGCAACAGAGTGCAGGAGACCACAAAAGGACCTGATGAACTAAAGATCAAGGCCTTACTTGAAAGGACTGGTTATACTCTAGATGTAACAGGACAAAGGAAGTATGATGGCCCTCCACCAGACAACATGCACTCAGATGTGTATCCTGGAACTGGAACAGAATTCTTTGTAGGTAAAATACCAAGGGATCCAATGAGGATGAGTTATTTCCTGTTTTTGAAAAGCGTGGTCTGTGCCTGTAATCCCAGGTCTTGGGAAGCTGTAAATGGGCAGATCACTACAAGTCTGCTCTAATAGTGAGTCCCTGAACACCCTGTAGACCCTTCCCTGAAATACAAAAAAAAAATGCTGGTCTCATTTGGGATCTACATCTTATGGTGGATCCACTATCTGATCAGAACCGAGGTATGCTTTTATCACTTTCTGTGGGAAGAAAGTAGCACAGGAAACTGTTAAACTGTGTGACAGCTATGAAATTTTTTTGGGAAACACCTTGGAGTGTGCATTTCTGTGGAAAACAAAAGGCTTTGTTCATTTTGAAAACAGAGAAGCTGCTCTTCATGCTATCGATGAAAGGAATGGAAAAGAAATAGAAGGGGAAGAAATTGAAATAGTCCTAGCTAACCCCCAGACAAGAAAATGAAAGAGTGCAAAGTAGCTAGACAGGCCTCCAGAAGTACTGCATATGAAGATTATTACTATCACCCTTCTCAGCGAATGCCACCTTCAATTTGAGGTTGAGGTCATGGTGGAGGTAGAGGTGGATATAACTACTCTTCATATTACTGTGGTTATGAAGATTACTATGATGATAACTATGCTTATGATTATCATGACTATCATGGAGTCTATGAAGATGCCTATTATGACTATGATTATGGCTATGCAATAGGAGGAAGAGGAATGGGAGGACAAGGTGCTCCACCACCACCAAGGGGGCGAGGAGCACCACTGCCAAGAGGTAGAGCTGGCTATTCACAGAGGGAGTCAAATTTGGGATCGCCAAGAGTCTCTAGGTGTGGCAGAGGGGGTCCTGCACAAGAGCAGAGAGGCTGTGGTTCCCACAGAGCTCTGGGTAATTGTGAGGGCAATATAGGAGGCAAGAGAAAGGCAGATGAGTACAACCAATTCGACTCCAACTGTCTTTAGACCAAAAACCAACAGAACTTGGATTCCCAAGCCATCGCTCAACAGCTGTTTCATCAAGGTGGTGACTATTCTGGTAAATATGGTTACAATAATGACAAACAAGAGTTTTATCAGTATACTTTTATTTATTTATTGTTTGAAACCATGGATTGAACTCAGACCCTTGGGCATGTTAAGGAAGCGCTTATTCAATTGAGCCATCTCCCTGGCTCCCTATCAGAAAACTATGAACAACAGTGAAAATAGACAAATGAGGGCTTGAAAATGATACTGTCAAGACACAATTGAATCTACATCGATATTCTTCAAAAAAATTTACCTAACTGTTTCATCTTTAGCAATTTGCTGCCATTTGTACCGGGCTGAAGAAACACTATTGTGTATATATGCGAGTCTTTGCATTTTTCTTTTTTTCATAAACACTCTCAAACATTATTGGGCTTGCAGAGTTTCCTTATTTTGGAGGTTACAATGATTCATTTTTATTATTTCAAGCTTCATTGTAGTTTCAAACAAGTAGTTAAATCATGATTTTGTAGAACCAGTGGACAGTCATTTTCTTTGGATTTGGGGTAGATTACATAGGAGTATGAAATGCGCTAGAAATAAAAATGCAAGCTAGTGATTTGGCTTAGTAGTTTTAAGAAATTAAACAAACAAATCTAAGTTTTCTTGCATTGAAAATAACCTATGACTGTATGCTTTGCATTCCGAGAAGTTGGATAACTGTTTTTAAATTGTTATAACTTCACAACATTTTGAAATCTCTCATACAAATTTGTTTTGCTTAAATGTCAAAGCCATGACAATTCCTTTGATGTAATTGTATTTCCAAATTCATGTTCATGTAAGATTTCAATAAAATTCAAAGATCTAGTCAAAACGAAAAAGAAACATACTGTTGTATTCAATTTTAGTCTTATAAGTGAGGTGGCTAACAAGGTTAGTTCGCCATTTGGTAGCTTTTTACAAAGCTGTTTAAGGATTACAATGCAGGGATATTACTTTGTTCTGTTCTATATACTGACTCAGACAGAAAATGGGGTAAAGATCTTATATAATTAAAATTAGGTGAGATTTGTCAATTTGTATATCACAAAATATATATGCACTAAGTTAAAAATGTTTTGATCCAGCCTTCTGTCAATTGGACTTCTATGAGTTAGAATAAAGTAAATTTAGAGGGAAATTGAATTTTCCTGCCTTAAATCTGACTTGCAATACTGCTTTTCCTTATAATTTTGTTTGTTGGTTTTCTGACAATGTCCTTTAATATATTCCAGGCTGATCTGAAATATACAACATCTAGCTATATTTGTTTTCAAGTGCTATAATCAAAGCTAATGAGACACCTGACAGGGGTTAGTTTTTCATTATTATGTGTTTACAAAACATGACAATTTCATTCAATTTTTGGGTTGGTACATGTACATATTACCTCTTGAATAATTTAATTCCTTGTACAACTTCCCCTGGACATCTGTCACTTTCCCTACATCCTCTCTTGACTTCCGAAAGTTATACTTTCCAAACTCTTACTATTTCTGTCTCTCTCTTTTTATTATTTTTGTTTTGTTTTGTTTTGTTTTTTTGGTGGAAAAGGAGATTGAACTCAGGCCCTTGGGCTTGCCAGGCAAGTGCTTATTCTACTGAAGTATCTCCCTGGTCACATCTTAAAATCTCTTAAATTGTACATATTTATCCCATTTAAGAAAAAATAGGCAAAACTTGGCCTTTTGTATTTCTTACACTTCATTATTTTCATGGTCTTATATCAAATTTCCTGCAGATGACACAAACATCAATTTTCATTGCTGAGCAATATTCCATTATTATATGCTGAGGTTTTACATTTTATTTTCATAAAATTCTTTCATAATTTAGCTGTTGTGGTTTGTATAATCATAAATATCGATGTTTTATTATTTTGCATTTTAGACAAAATAATATATGGATATTGATATGCATATTTTAGTGTAATATCATGGCTAAATCCTTAGTGTTGGTACGAGTAATAATATAGCTATGTCAAGATGAATTTATATACATTTTTTAATTTTAGGGGAAATCTCCACACTCATATCTAAAAATGTAATTTTGTCAACAAAATTGTACAATGCTTTTCTCCTATTCATATCTTCACCACTATTTCTTACTCATTATTTGACAATAGTTACAATTTTGAGTGAAATGGAATCTCAGTTCTGTTTTATCTACTTATTCTATTGACAAGAGATACTAATTTTTTTGGATATTTACTGATCATTTGTGGTGCTTTGTTGTTTTTTATTTTTTTAAATTAATTTTAATGAGAATGAATTGGTAATGAGACAGTTTCAAAACAGGTTATTAGGATAGTTACAATAATTAATACATTTCATATTGTTGTCTTTGTAATAGTTATTCAGAGTACAATGTGCAGATATATTATCTTGTCTAAATACTATTAGTACAAATCTTTCTTCTCATTGAACTAAGAGAAAGTAGCTGTATGTTTATCCTATTATATATATATATATATATATTGTTTCCACTACAAAATAGTCCTTCATTCATATTCAACTTTTTTGTTTTGTTTTGTCAGACACGGGTGTTCCATTGCCATTCAAACACTGAAAATGCATGAATTCAACAAAATAACAAAATATCTTTCAATAATTCATAATAGTAGTAGGTTATCCATATGACTGGCAATGCCAGAAGTTGTTGACTGGAGCCTTTTGCAGCTCAGTATATTAACATAGCTTTCCTTTTTGTAACTCCTATTTATATTTTTCTACTGGATAGATAAGACCAAGATAAAGCAAGACATATCTAACTAAAAATGTAACTTTTGTATCTGAAAAAGTCAGTCAAATCCCCTCAGCATTTACCCTTAAGCCAGTAACGGCAGATCTTTTGTCAGTGTCAGCCATGTGGATGAGTCATTGCTTGACCAATTTGCTCTCTGTGAAAGCCTGAGAGAATGTTTTCTCTTCATGTGACTCTCCATAGGCACATTCTACATCATCAATCACTTTCTTCTGCTGCTCCATAATTTCCTTGAACATAAAATATTGTAAACAATCGAGTTAGAGAATGTTGCAGAACAGGTCCTCTTATGTCCTGAGTCCTCGCTTACCGTGAAGAGCGAGGGCAACAATATTGGTTCTGCTTGTAGCCTTTTTTTTCTTCTAAAACTCAAGTTCCTCTTGAAACTTAAGTTGTTAAATCTTCAGAAGACAAGCTTAATCATATTAATCCCTAAAAACATAGGCTGTTGAGCTAAACCTCAGTATCTGTCTGAATATGAAATGCCTTAGACATAACGTGAAAGAGATATTTTGTATCAATCATTGATATGTTAAACTTCAAATCCATATAGAATTTGAAAAAAGTAAAAGAAAATAAAGCTACATTTTCTACAGAAATTTAGAAATTTAACATTGAATTTGAACAGTAATATGACACTTTTTCGTGCCCCTTCTTTATTTTACTACTTTTTTAAAACAACAATTCATGACAGAGAGTATATCAGTAATTGGTATTCTTTAGAAGAAGTATGCTAGGACAAGAACACCAGGCGTTGCAAGCATGGCCCTAGTATTGTACATTGGTATCTTCAATGCAGTTGCTTCGTTCACAGGTATCAACATATATAGTTAGTCATGGTGAGAATCCCATCAATTAACTGCTAATTTCAAAAATCTGATGGAGGTTCTCAGAACCATTGCCTTAACCATCTTTGTATATATGTATGGCTTTTGCACCTTCCACATTTCCTATCTTTTTTTGTTTTAACTGACTTCTTTTTTATAATCCTTAAGTTTTCACTTTCCATTTAACTGTGATGTACCTTTATTTTTTTCTGTTTGAATTCTTACCCTAGGGACACTGTATTATATCCACACATGTGGGTCTGGGTTTATCTTCAAGTGCAATCCACTTATGCATAAAGGCTTTGAGGTACCATTGTTTATAGCTGAGTAATACTCCACTGTATAAAAATACAAAAATTTTTTCATCCATTCCTCAGAGGACAGGCATCTTGGTTCTTTCCAAGATTTGGCTATTGCAAATTGTGCTGATATTAATGTAGGTACATATATATCAATATGATATGATGTTTTCAGTTCCTCAGGGAAAATTGTGAGTAGGGGGATACCTGGCTTCAATAGGATTTCCACTCTTAGGGTTGTGAGGAGGCTCCACACTGATTTCCATAATGGTTGCACCAGTGTACATTCCTACCAACAGTGGAGAAGTGTTCCTTTTTCACTCCAGCCTCTCCAACATTTGTTGTTCGGTGGTTTGTTTGTGATCGCTATTCTTTCTGGGATAAGAAGTTATCTCAGTGTTGTTTTAATTTACATTTCATGGACTGCTAGTGATGTGGAAAATTTTTTCATATATTTATTTGCTTCTATTATTTCATCCTCTAGGAAGTGTGTATTCATTTCAGGTGCCCATTTCTGGATGGTATTTTTAAATTTTGCTGCAATAATTTTTTAGGACTTTATATATTCTAGAGAACAGACCTTTGTCTGGGTGCTCATTAATTAAGAGTTTTTACAAATTTGTGGGTTGGTCTTTTCACTTTGTTGGTAATTCTTTCTGAGATGCAAAAATTTCTAAATAAGAGGAGGTTCCAGTTATTAATTCTTTCAACTATTACCCATAAGATTTGATTTTTGTTCATGAGCTCTGTGCCTACCCTTATGTCTTCAAGAGTTCTTCCTAGTTCCTCTTCCACAAGATTGGCTGTTTCTTTTTTAATGTTTAGATCTTTATTTCATTTTCACATTAACTTACTGCATGGTGATAGACCTGGGTCAACTTTCAGTTTTTGGCATGTAGAGAGCTAGTTTTTCCAAAAGCTTTTGTTAAATAGGCTATATTTCTTCCAGTGAGCATGTATGGCCCCTTTGTCAAAGATAAGGTGGAGAAATGCATTCATAGAAGCTTTTGTGTCTTCGTATCTTTTCCACTGATTGTCAGGTCTATTTTGTTTCTAGTACCATGCTGACCTTAACACAGTAGCTTTGTAGTATAATTTAAAGAAAGGAATTGTAATGCCTCCTTCCTTTTCTTTGTTACCTAGGATTGCCTACTTTTTTGCATTACACACACACACAGATACCCATTTATAATTATAAATTATATAGTGTTATACCATTATGTAAAATAGTGTACTTAAATGTATATTAAAATTAAATGCATTGTTATGCTAAAGGCCTCAACTTTGAAACAATTACAATAAATTAAATAACATATCCCTCTCCTCATATGCTCCTATTTATGCAGTGTTACAAAAAATTTGCTCTGCACAATGTTAAACACACATTACATTATTATAGATTATTGAGAATGCACATGAGTCACTGTATGTTACTACTCCTGTGTCAACATTTGCCCTTACCAGGCACTCTTCTCTATGTTCCCCACCTCTGAGAAAATCACCATTCTTCTATTTATTTCACTTATATTCTCCTTTTAACTATTTTATTGAGAAACAAATAGTAATGAGGCAGTTTGAAAACCTATTTGTATGACAGTTTCAATAATAAATACAATGTATATTGTTGTCTTAGTGGTTATTCATTGCACAAGATACAGACATGATATGCTGTCCACAAATACTATTAAAACAAATCTTTTTATTCATTGAATTAAGAGATTGCAGCTATATATCCATCCTACCTCTTTTGAATATACAAATACAAAATAGTCACTCAATTCTATTCCTTTTTTTTGTTTAGTTTTGTCAAAGAAGAGTATTCTCTTGTCATTTAAATATTGTAGGTATCTGTATTCAGCAAAATATTCCAATACAGTCCAGTAGTCCATAGTACTAATACATTGTGCATAGGACTGGTAATGTTAAGAGTGTTTACTTGAGCCGTTTACAGCTCAGAATATTAATATGGCTTTACTTTCTGTACTTTGTTTTCATACTTTTCTGCTGAGTGGTTAAGACCAAAATAAATCAAGACCTCTATAACAAGACATGTAACTTTTGTATCTCGTAAGGTTTGTCAAGTCCCCTCAAGATTTATCCCGAAACACTGTAGTATACTTTTCATTCTTTCTCAGAGTCACCCATATGGATGAGTCACAGCCATTCCTTGACCAATTTGTTCTCTGAAAGCCATTGAGAGTGTTTTCTCTCCATGTAACTCTCCATATGCACAATCTACAACATTAATCACATTCCTCTGTGGCCCCATAATTTCTTTGATCAGAAAATATGGGACACAACTGAGTTACATGATGCTACAATGTAGGCTCTCCTGTGTCCTAAGTGTTCACTGACTTTGAAAGGCTAGGGCCAAAATGTTGGCTGTTCTTTCAGCCTTTCTTTTTCCCAAAGTTTTGGTCTGAAAAATTAGGTTGCTAACCCTCCAGAAGATAAGCTTACTATTATCCTACGACATGTGCTGTTGGGTTTAATCTAACTGTCTCTGTGAATATCAAACATCTTAGGAATAACATGGAACAGTTATTTTCCATCAAGTATTGATATTTTAAACTTTAAGTCCCTACAGAATATCAAGAAAAATATTTTAAAAAAGTAAAAAATATTTTAAAAATATGAATAAAGACATTGATTTTTAAACAGAAATTTAGAAATCTAAACATATATAGCATTGTAGCAGGACAGACCTGTGAGATGTTTTTTTTTTCTTGTCACTTTTTTCATTTATTACACATTTTTAAAACAAATATTTACTTGCAACACATTATGAGAATAATTAGTATGTAATGACAAGCAGTATGTATTGAAAAGAATGCAATGACAGTCGTTCCAAGTAATAACTTACTTTTACACATTGTAATCTTCAGGGCAGTTTCTTCATTCACAGATATCAGCATATATAGTTAGTGATGGTAAGAATCCTAGCAATTAACTCCTAGTTTCAAAACCTGCTGATGTTTTTCAGGATCATTGCCTTCCCTGTCTTGTGCATATAAATGTATGACTTTACCTAAATCATGTTTCCTAGCTTTTCTCCTTGCCCTCTCTTCATTGTCTAATCCTCAAGTTCTCACTTTCCTTTTAATTGTGTTATACCTTTCTTTTTGTATTTCTTCTTTTGAGTTCTTATACTAGGGAGATTACATGATATTTTCACATGTGGGTCTGGTTTATTTCACTTCTGAATATAACTTCAAGTGGCATCAAGTAAATGCAAATGGATCAATTTTCATTCTTTATAGCTGAGTCTATTTTATACAAATGCCACATCTTATTCATCCATTCCTCAGGTCATGCCCATCTTGGCTCTTTCAAAGATTTGGCTATCACAAATTGTGCTGCTATAAACATAGGTAAACATATATCATTATGATATGACATTTTCAGTTCCACTGGGAAAATTCCCAGTAGGGGGATAATTGGGTTAAATGAGATTTCCAGTCCTAGTTTTTAAAGGAGTTTTCACACTTATTTCCATAATGGTTCCACCCGTCCACATTCCCACCAGCAATGGAGAAGGGTTCGTTTTTCACTCACAGCTTCTTCAACATTTGTTGTTTGTGTATTTATTCTTGCTTGTGAGATGGTATCTCAGTGTTGCTTTAATTTGCATTTCATGGCCATTGATGAGGAGTATACTTTCATATATTCATTTGCTTCTTTTATTTTGTCCTCTGAGCAATGTGTGCCCATCTTTGGTGCGCATTTCTGGAATGGGTCTTTAAATTTTGGGGCCGCAATGTTTTTTAGGTCTTCGTAAATTCTTGAGAGCAGACCACTTTCTGAGTAATTATTAGATAACACATTTTATAAATTCATTGGCAGTCTTTTCACCCTGTTGGGAATTTCTTTTGACATGCAAAAAGTTATCAATAACAGGAAGTCCCAGTTGTTAATTCTTTCAACTATTACCCTTGCGATTTTATTTTTGTTCATGAAATCTTTTGCCTACTCCTTCACTGAAAGATTTTTGCTGATAGTGTTTGGACAGAGAATCATGTCTGTATGTTGTGCTATGAATGACTACTACAAACACAACAATTTGACATGTATTAATTGTTGTAACTCTCCTACCAATCTGTTTTCAAACTGTGTTATTGAAATTTTTTTCCTTAGTAAATTAATTTAAAAACAGATTTCCTCATATTTTCTCCTCCAGGAGATTTAGTGTTTCTATTTTAATCTTTAGATCTTTAATCCATTTTTTCCTTATTATGTATGGTGATAGACCTGAATCAAGTTTTAGTTTTCAGTATGTAGAGAGCCAGTTTTTTGAGGACCATTTGTTAAGGAGGCTATCATTCTTCCAGTAAGTATGTTTGCTGGAAAATATCTTTCCATTTTCTGAAATCCTCTACAATCTCTGTTTTCAGGGTACTGTAATTTTCCTTGAAAAGTTCTTTGACTACTTTACTTAGATGAATTTCAAGGTATTTCCTTTTCCTTCATGGTATTGTAAAATATATTGTTTCTCTAATTTCCTTCTCAGTGTATTTGCTATCTGTGTATTGCTATTGACTTTTGCGTATTGACTTTGTATCCTGCTATGATACTGAATTTGTGTATCAGTTCTATTACCTCTTGGTGGAGTTTTTGGTGTCTTCCAGATAAATTATCATGTCATCTGCAAATAATGATAGTTCAACTTCTTTACCAATTCTAATTCCTTTAATTTATCTCTCTTGTCTAATGGCTCTAGATAATAATTCCTGAAGTATATTGAATAGAAGGGATGATAGAGTACGTTCTTCTCTTGTACCAGTTCAGAGAGTAAAATATTTCAGTTTTTCCCTATTTAGAGTTATATGAGCTGTTGGGCTATTATCTACTGCTTTTATGAGAATTGAATTAGGGGCCATCTATTCCAATTTTCTTTTGGAATTTGAGCGTGAATAAGTGTTGAACTTTGTGAAGAACCTTTCCTGCATCAATTAAGATAATACTGTGGTGTTTAGATTTGGCCCTATAGATACAGTGTATTACATTTATAGATTTGCATATATTGAACCATCCTTACAGTCCTGGGATGAATCCTACCTGGTCATGGTGTATAATCTTCTTGATGATTTGATATATCCCATTTGATAGGATTTTATTGAGGACTTTTGCGTCTATGTTCATGAGGGAGTTTGTCCTGTAGTTCTCTTTTTTCTTTGTGTCATTCCCTGGTTTTGGTGTCAGTATAATTCTTGCCTCCAGGAATGCTTTTGGGAGGATTGTTTCTTTTTCAATATTACCAAAGAATTTGAGGAGAATGGGGATTGTTTCTTCCGTATATTTTTTTGTATAATTCAGCTCTGAATTCATCACGACCTGGAATTTTCTTTGTCAGTAGGGTTTTTATTATATTTCATATTTCATTGGCTGTTTTTAGGTTATGGTATATCTTCTTGATTGAGATTTGGTAATTTGTACATTTCAAGGATTCTGTCCATTTGTATTGTGCCTTCTCTTGTATGAGATTAATGTTTCTCAAAGTAGCTATTGATAATCTTCTGAATTTCCACTGGGTCTGTGGCAGATACAACCTTTTCATTCAGTGTTCCTTGTACATGAACCTTTTCTTTTCACTTTTGATGAATCTAGGCTTATGAATTTTATTTAATCTTTCAAAGAATGAGCTTTTTGATTTGTTAATTATTTTTACTGTCTTCTTCATCTCAATTGAATTAATTTCTCCTTTATTCTTCATGATTTCTTCCTGTCTTTACTCTCCTTTTTTGTTTGCTCTTCCTTTTCTAGATGTCAGAGGTGCAACATTAGGGTGTTTAGTTTTGTCCGTTCTGTTTTCCTAATGTGTGAATTGACAGCTATAAATTTTCCTCTGAGAATTGCTTTCAACACATCCCATAAATTCCAATAAATTGTGCTTGAATTTTCACAGAGTTTTAGACATTCTTGAACTTCTTGATTAATTTCATCTGTGACCCATTGGTTGCTGAGTACGGTTTTGTTTAATTTCCATATTTTTATGGTTTTTTTCTGTTTTCTTGTCTCATTTATTTCCAGTTTCATTGCACTGTGGTCAGACAGTATGCATGGGACAATTTCTGTTTTCTTACATATTCTTAGGTGTAATGTATGGACCAGTATGTGGTCTACTTTAGAAATGACCCATGTCCACCTAAAAAAAAATGTATATTCAGCTGTCGTTGTGTGGAGCACTCTGTATATGTCCACTAAGTCTATTTGTTTTAAGCTCTGGTTCAATTCTACTGTTTATTTGCTAATTTTTAGTCTGCTTGACCTATCTGTTTGCGATAAAGGGGTCTTTAGGTCTCCTGTTAAGTTTGTGGTATTGGATATTAGATCTTTCATGTTCATTAAGATTTGTCTTATATACTTGTGTCCTCCCATTTTGGTGCATATATATTTATGAGTATTACATCTTCCTATTGAATGATTCCCCTGACCAGTATGTAGTGGCCTTCTTTATTTCATCTGATAATTGTTGGTTTGAAGTTGAAGCTATGTGAGAACAGAATTGCTACTCTTGCTTTTTTCTGTAGTGCTGGGGCATGTAGTATTGTTTTGCATCCTTTCACTTTCAGTCTACGAATTTCTTTATGAGTCACACGTGTTTCTTGTATAGATTATATTATTGGATTTTGTTTCCTAATCCACTGTGCCAGTCTATTTCTTTTAATTGGTTCTTTGAGTCCATTTACATTTATGGTTATAATTGAGATGTACTGGTTTATGATCTCATATTATTTACCTGCTATTTTTCACTCCTCTTCTTCCAGTGTTTTATTATTTGCCATGTTTATTGGTTTCCTTTTGTTCTTGTTCATGGAGTTCTGATCATTTTGTCCTTCTCTAAAACATCTTTCAGTAATCTTTGTATGGTTGCCTTTGTGTTCATGAAATTTTTTAGTTGTTCTTTTTCATGAAAGTAGTTCACTTTTCCATCATACTTGAAAGGGAGTTTTTCAGGTTACAGTGTTCTCGGCTGGAACTTGTTTTCATAGAGGAGTTTAAGTACTCTGCTAAACATTCTTCTTGCTTTCATGGTTTGTGAAGAGGAGTCTGCCATAAATCTGATGGGTTTTCCTTTGAATGTGATGTTTTTATTTTCCCTAGCGGCTTTCAATATATTGCTCTTTTTTTTCCATTTGTTTTTATTTTATTAAAATACAAATGTCAATCAGACAGTTTCAAGACACCTTAACCATACAGAGTCGATGAATTAATACATTGCAAACTGTTTTCATAACGTTTTGGTACCGTTACAAGGTGCATACATGAAATTATATTTACAGGTTTTTTATAGCTGAATTATATCAAAGATTCAATAATTATTTACCTAGTGGATGGCCATAGCACTAAAAGCCGACATAATATCCTGTCCAACCACCATTAGTGCAGATCTTGCCTCTCATAGAATTATGTAGAAGCACAGCGTTATCTATCCCAACTGTACTGTCTATACACACACATCCTGATTTTTTCTTTCTACAAC
>PVKA01030676.1:0-27082 GCA_004027165.1 Ctenomys sociabilis | reverse complement strand
CTGGGTGGGATCTGACTTGCCAAACAGTTGTTGATCTCCCTCCATTCCTGAGTACACAGTCCTGCCTCTTGCTGCTGGTGCCTGGTCCCTTTGCTCTCTGGACACTTATGGAGCCATCCCTGCTTTTGTGCTGGGCTCCCCTGTTCCTGTTTGGTTTGGATTAGAGGAATGAGAGGAAGTATGAAACGAAAATGAACAGGCATCCACTCAAATTGTTCACCCTGTTAGCAAGCCTGCTCCATGGTCCAGCATTAGCTCTCACCTCCAGAAGTCTTTTAGAGAAACATAGCCTTCCTTTTCTTTCTTCCTATATACTCTTCAGGACTTGAGCAGGAAGATGGTTCTAATTAGGAAACCCAGCAACCATTCCTGTAGGACTAGATGTCCTGTGGACATGGCCCAGACCCTACTTGGTAGTTCAGCAGTAGGGACAACTCAGAATTTCTTTCCCATTCCCCCTGCCAAATCCCACTCTCTATGTGGACAAGGAGTAAGGTAAGACAGTGCAGAACAAAAGGACACAAAAGCCATCTCAGGATGGAAAGAGGGACAATTGGAACGTGTGGGGCCTGAGGCCCACACAGAACCCTTCTTGTGCACTGGATTGGCTGTTGGGAAGCAGGCATTTTCGGACTCAGTGGTGCCCTCAGTGTGCTGTGCCTTTGTGCGTGCTCAGGATCTGCCTGGGCGTCTGTTTGCATCCCTGGGTGGCTCTGTTCCTATCCATCTGTTCACTGACGGCTGTCTCCACGGTGGATTTCCCAATGTCCTGCCCACTCTGTCACTTTGTGTCGGCAACGCTGGAAATCTGGCTAGGTTCTCAGCTTTCCAAGACAGCCTCAGAATGCTCCTCCAGCTTCATTTGACTGGGAAAGGTAGCTCTGGCCTCCCTGTTCCTGTTGCCTGGCTACCCATTCCAGATTTGGCTGTCCTGTTGAGGGTGTTCCCCATATCTCCATCTCTGAGGCCATGGAGGTCCTGGCAGAGACTTTGGGTGAGTCCGAGTCCCAAAGGAGTCTGAGTGAGATTGCAGAGGCCGGGGGACTTTTTGCAGTCCACAAACATATCCTCTGGACCGGATCTCCCAATAGGAAAGGCCACTGGGGAAGGCGGAGCGGGAATCACCTTCCCATAGATCTGTAGTACTGCAACTGTCCACCAGGTGGAGTTCTAGGGCAGAGAGTGAGCGCCGAGAGGAGCCGGCGCTAGCAGCTCCAGCAACAGCCCAACTTCGCCGGCCGCGTCACTTCGCAAGCCTCATCCAGAGAGGGACAACACATACGCGCGCATCTTAGACACTCACACACATTCTCTTTTAGTGAGCTCTAAAGTAGAACCCATATTGGGTGCAGGGGATGAGTTAATGGGGAAATCTAGTTTCGTTTACATGCATACCCTAAACTAAAGGTGGAATGTCTAGCTCCGCCAGTGCGGGACACAGAGGACAGAGACCGGCGTGCTGGGATAAACAGGACGCACGCAGTAGGGAAAACCAGGCACCAGCCAGACAGATGTTTGGGTTGGTTGTGCATAGCTCCGTCAGAGGCTCTCAGAAGAGGCCAGATGACAGACAAATGCATAGATGCGCAGACACACATACATCTCCAGAGAGAGCACAAACCTGCAGACGCACAACCTCGCTCCACCGACGTCCGGCTGGCGCAGGACTGATACACAGGTGCGGCCCCGGGCCACACGCACACCTCACACTGGCACGCCTACCTGGCCCTCTGCGGCCGCACTAAGAAGGTAGCCGCGCTCACCGGGCGTGTTTATTTACTCATTTGCATCAATGAACGTTTGTACCCGACTCCTCCGGCCTCTGGGTGCCGGCCGCTGCGCCGGTCCCTAGTGCAGGATACTCGCCCAGACCACCACTGAGGTTCCTTCATCCCTGCGGGCAGCCAACCGGGACTGTAAAGGGGGAGGGGAGGGGATTCTTGGAGGTGTCAAAGAGAACGGCTCACAGCAGCCCGGGACGCGCGCAGAGGCAGGGACACCTCCAGGTCCCGCAGGATGGGAGAGGAAAGGAAAGGAAAATCTTGGTTAGGGGACATAGGGACCAGGGATGGAGACCTGACATAAGGGATACTGAAAGTGTCAAATCAGAAGTCCCCGGAGGTAAGATCCTGAGAGATCCTGCGGGGATGGAGCCCCGGGCTCTAGACACTGCGGGCGCCAGTCGAGGGGGTCGTCTGGCCAGGATTGGGTTGCGGGGGAACTACGGCGCGCGCGGACTGCCTAAAGGAGGAGGGGTCCTGCGACCCAGGAGAGAGGAAAAGTGGGAAGGAAGTAGCCTAGCAGCCAAGCGGGCACTAAGCTAGTGCACACCGTGTGTGTGTGTGTGTGTGTGTGTGTGTGTGTGTGTGTGAGCTCGCGCGTGCGCGCGCGTGTGTCTCATCTCGTCCGTCTGTAGGTGCCCAGCTCAACGCAGCACCAGTGAGAAAGAAGAGGAGGCGAAAGGTGAACTGAGTTTGATCCTTCGGCGGCCACAAGTGGGTCCTGGGCGGATGGCGGGCCGCGGGCGCGGGGCGGGGCGGGGCGGGAGGCCGGCGGGCGCTCACACGCTCCGGCCGCGGGCCGGGCCTCTCACCACGCCTCCAGCTTTGTGCGCGCTCGGCGGGTGGGGGTGGGGGGGGCTGCTGGCTGGGCGCCCACAGCGCAGCCTCCCGCCTCTATATAAACACACGCATCGTCTTGCTTAGGGCTCCAATGCACATTGAGAGACGCTTTTAAAACCACCAGCTCTGAAATCCTGCCTTCTGCCTCCTGCTTTTCCCCCCTCTTCCATTCCTTTTGCCTTTTCTTTTTTTTTTTTTTCCCCCCTTTTCTTCTCCCAGCAGCAATTCCAGAGCCGAGACTGCGTCCCGGGACCGACTGCCTTTTCTTAATTGATACAATAGCCCAGCTCGGGTTTTCCACCTCCTCCCCCAACCCCACCCCGCCTCACCCCTCCCGTTCACCGCCACAGCCACCGCCGCCGCCGCCGCCGCCGCCCCAGCACCCGCCCGGGGCTCTGTGGCTGGCTGCGCCTCATCCCGGCCCGGCCCGCCGGCTCCGCACCCGCGCTCGGGCAGCCGTGCCCACCTCACCGCCGCGTCCGTCGCCCCCGCCTCCAGTGCTGCGGCGGCTCCCGGGCTTGAGCGCGCAGCCCGGGGCAGCCCAGAGACGCTAGGCTCAGGCCTCTCCATCCGCTTCAATTAGGGAGCCTTCTCCCTCGACTCCCAAAGTTTTTGGGTTCGTTGGAATTTCTGGATTCAGATTTTTTTTTTTTTCCACCTAGGAATTTTTGGGAAATACTTTTGACAGAAAGTATTTTCTCTCTGCTAGCTCTCTGTTCCCCTTCTTCTTCTTTTTCTTCTTCTTCTTTTTTTTTTTTCTTTCCCGTGCAGGGGAAAGGGCTTACGAGAGAAGCTCCTGCTGGACAAAGTTTTCCAAAGTTTTCCATGTGTGATGGTTGCGGGGAGAGCAAATCCAACAGCTTGACTCGGCGGCTTCATCCCACTGCCCCTTGAGCAGCCCCTAGGCCCGCTATAAAAGAACAAACAAACAAACAAACAAAGTTACACCTCGAGTGGCCTTGTGTCTCCTCTCTTCTTTTAGGCGACCCCCACCCCAGCTCTTCCCTCGCAGTCTCTACTCCCCTGCCCTCGGCCCCCTTCCTCTTTCTGCTTCGGCTGGAGGTGCCAGGACCCCCGGCCGCATCCTCCCCTCCCCCGACGCTCCGCTCTGGTCCGTCCCTCCCCTCCCCCGCCGCGGCCCGCACAGCCAATCCCCCGAGCGGCCGCCAACATGCTCTTTGAAGGCTTGGAGCTGGTGTCGGCGCTGGCCACCCTCGCCGCGTGCCTGGTGTCTGTGACGCTGCTGCTGGCCGTGTCGCAGCAACTGTGGCAGCTACGCTGGGCTGCCACTCGGGACAAGAGCTGCAAGTTGCCCATCCCGAAGGGCTCCATGGGCTTCCCGCTCATCGGAGAAACCGGCCACTGGCTGCTACAGGTAAGGGCGCTACCCCCATGCCGCCCTCCCGGATCCGCTAGCTTCGAGCGCTCGGTAGATCCAGCCGAGGGCCTGCCAAGGGACGGCGGGAGCTGCAAGGCACTCGTCCCCGCCCCGCCCCTTCCCTAGCTCTGCCTGCGCCGCTGGGGTTTCTCCTGCCCGCCTGCAGCGTGGCGCGGAGAGCACTGGCGCTCCGTGCGCCAGTTGAGAGGGCCGAGGAATGAGGTTCCTGGACCGGACAGGACGTCCCCACAGGCTGTCTGGGTCGGAGCTGACCAAGCAAGAGTGCACCCAAAGCCTTAGGGGATCCTCGCTCTGCGCGAGACCGAAAAAAAGGGCATCGGGTTCTGAGCTGCTTTTGCCTGCTCTTCACGCTCCAGGCCCCAGTCTCCCTCAGCGCCCTGGGGCTTAGCAGCCATGCCGGGTCCCAAAAAACTGAGTCCAGAGAGGCGGAATACCATCAGTGACAGTTTGAATTGCCCCTTGAAGAGGAGGGTTGCACCGCTGCTTCGTAGCCAGCTGTGCTGGGTACAACAGCCCTGGTCCGCGTGCTTCCCAGTGTGTGTGTTTTGTGGTGAGAGAGGAAGAAAGTAACCCAAGGAAAATGAGAGGCCCGAGACCCGAGAGCTCCTGGCTTTCGGGGAAAAGGGTCTGTTTACTTATTGGGTGGGGACAGTTCAGCAGGAAAAAGAAAATTGGGAGAGATGTGTGGGAGATCCACAGGGAGTGTATGTGAGTGTCCTTAGATGCCGAACAATCCCACCCTGCCGGTGTCATGGGGGTGGGGCACGTGGATGACCAGACCCAGGTAAGTAATGGGGAGATTAACCTGGATTTAACCCCGTCAAATACTAGACAGTAGCTTTTGCAATTTGATACACAGCAGGAGTTTTTCGGGGAGGGGGCGGGAGCACCTCTGGGGTAATCGCACGAGGTGTTTGGGTTTTGCTAATGGACATTAGGGGAAGCCTGCGAATCCTGAAACAGACAACCTCTGCACGGGAAAGGTGAGCGTGGAGCATCTGTGGGTTTAAAGGTGTGAAAGCTTGGCTTGAAATTAATAGACGCGTGCAGTCCCTGAGAGCGCGCACACACACGCCCGCCCCGCCCTGCCCAAGGCCAACTGACAGCCTGCGGGTCGAGGAGGGGGGCGCGAGGTTCCTGTACCCTGTGGGCTTTCCCTGAGGCGGGATCAGTCTTTTTGAGGGCGTCCAGTCCAGTGAGGTGGGGTTCACTTCAACCTGCTGGGCTTTCCCTCGGAAAGAAGTCCACAGAAGCCCTCTGACACAAAGGGTTAACTTAGGTGGTGGTCTAGGCTTTCGATTAAGAATTTAGAAAATAAAATAACTCGCGTAGGCAAGGACTCCTACCTTGTTAAGAGTCAATCTGTAGAATCCACACATGGTCTGCTACCCTCCCCCTCCCCCGCACCCCGTTTCCAGACCTTTCTTTGCCCCCCATGTCCTTATGACCCCCCTTACAAAGGCCTCTGGTGGTCTTCATGCATGCTGCACAGGTGTGGGGGAAGAACCCCGATTCTCTCATCCTTGGATCCCAGAGTTCTAGATCCCGTGGGGGTGAGGGTGCATTTGGGGGATGCGTATGAGGATGCTGAAAGGGTTAATGGGAGCCTTCTGAATCCCAGCGTTATTTTTTTCGGAGTCATTTATCAGATTTTACGGGGACCTCCAAGGGTTCTCCGTTTCCATCGAGCGCCATCTAAACAGAGCCCAGGGCTAAAAATACAACATTTTTGTATAAATTGGACTCGCAGCCCGAGCGGCCGCCCCTATGAAAGTCTTCTTTGTGAAGACCGTGGAAACAGCGGACAAATAACTCTTTATTAATGCCACAAAAAACGCACTTTAATTATAGTTAGGTAGATCAGAGGCGGGGGTTGGGGGCGAGACGGCGGCGGCTACCTCGGAAAATTCACAACCCAACTTTTGTGTCTAAAGAAAAGAAAAACAGAGGAAAAGAAGGAAAGGAGAGGCGAGAGAGACGGAGCGAAGGACACCTTTTAGCCGACTGAGGAAGGGAGCCCTGCTCCGCACCTCCTTCTGTCGTACCCCACTTCTGCCGGGGTTTTTCTTAAAGGGGTAGACGCCGTCTGCAAGGGCGTCGCTGCGGGGGGAGCTCTTCTCGACCCTCCAGTTTGGACGTGGGGCTGCCTTCCCTGCAACCGGCCCCCTTCTTGGCAGCTCGGAAGCTCCCGGCTCGTTCCCTGTCGCGCGCCGAGCCGGAGGCTCATGTGGAAAAGTGATTAGGAATCCGGGTTCTGCAGAGTCACTTTTCGCTGGGCTGGGGTGTGTACATATCTAGCTGGAGAACAGTTTTCCGTGGAAGAAAGGAAAATGAGGAGGGGACCAAACCCAGGAAAAGGGTAGCCGCGGTGTTCTCTCGGGGGCTGCAGGACCTGGCGGGTGTTTCTGGAGGCCCACTGCGCACGTCTGTCCGCGAGGGGAGGTGGCCAGGCGGCTGCCCTACCTTTCTCACCTGCAGAAGAAGGGTTAACTTGGGCTGGGGTGGCGAGTGCCGACGTCAAAGGTGAGCGAGACGCCCAGCTACCACCCCTCGGAGGTGCGCTCCGCCAGCTTCTCCGAGCTCCAGTCCCAGGCTGGGGCCGGGCAATCCTGGGCGCGAGCCGCTGCCGCCGCCGCCGCCGCCGCCGCCGCCGGGGATCCGGTTACCTGCGCGGGTCGCCCCGCCCGATCCCACCCCGCCCGGCAGGAAGCGCCTTCCGCCGCCGTGCTCGGGTTCCAAACTCCAGGGCGGCGACGAAAGTCCGTCTCAGTTATTTCCAGGGCGAAATGCTTTAGGAAAATCTCAGCTCTCGGTCCCTGACCCCACCCTGCAGAGCCCTCCGAGCGCCGCCAGGTCTCTGCGCGGCCACACGGGAGACGGAGGAAACTGCAACCCCCAATTCTAGCGACTGCCTCCGGGCACCGACCGCTCACCGCTATAAATAATCTTTGGCCTGAGGCCACCCCGCGGGGTCTCGCCAGCCCGTGGCCAGAAGCCTGGAAATATTTATTCCGAAAGACTCCTGAGTGCGCGGTGGGGGTGGGAGGTTGGGAGGGGCCGAGGCCTTGACTCGGATCGGGCAGTCGGTATACCTGTCGGGGTACCCTTTCCCCTCCCGAAAGTCATTACTAAAAAAGTCTCCCGGGGGTGCTCCGGGCCTCGTACATTTATTATCCTCTAGGCCCTACTTCCCAGTCCTCATGCACGCTATGAAAAATAAAACCCGTGTGTGTGTGTGTGTGTGTGTGTGTGTGTGTGTGTGTGTGTGTGTGTGTGCGTGCGTGCGCGCGCGCGCGCGCGCGGGGCGGGGGCGATGCTGGGAAAGACCCTCCGCACACGCTGAGAGAGGTCTCTCGTGTGGCGCCTGCAGGGTTCCGGCTTCCAGTCATCGCGGAGGGAGAAGTATGGCAACGTGTTCAAGACACACTTGCTCGGGCGGCCGCTGATCCGAGTGACCGGCGCCGAGAACGTGCGCAAGATCCTCATGGGCGAGCACCACCTCGTGAGCACCGAGTGGCCGCGCAGCACACGCATGTTGCTGGGGCCCAACACGGTGGCCAACTCCATCGGCGACATCCACCGCAACAAGCGCAAGGTAGGAGCGCTGGCCCCCCTCATCTGCACCCTCCCAAGGTCAGGGGTTCCAGGAGCTGGGCAAATGTCCCCCACGTAAACCCGCGCTGCTTTGTGCACCTTCTGCGAGGACTCCACGTTTCCTTGCTTAGACAACTGCAGGTCCAGATCCAGAGCAACTCCAGGCTCCTCCTGGTCCCCTTCTGTTGGCCGTCTGCGGGGTGGCACACCCAGGCCCGATGAGACCTGTTTGGAAGTGTTTTGAGCAAAGCCTGGCAATATGGGGGCTGCGGTGTCCGATTCTGATCCTCCCAGTGCTCTACAGAACTGGAAAAGAAGGGCTGGCACGGGACAGTTGGCCCAGGTCCCCACTTTTCGCCACATTTCTCTAGGGGAATTCCTAGGACTAATCATTCTAAAAACTAAGCTGGCCTTTCAGCCACAGGTTGCTTTGAGGGCCACCCAGGCACGTGCCGGGGGGAGTTGGGGGCACCACGTGGGCAGGTTAGCAAGCCTTGCCTTGAAGAGGTGCTCGCATGCACCAGCTGGACAGTGGGGCAAAGGCGAGGGGCGGGCGAGCAGCCCAGGCGCGGGCGGAGGATCTAAGCGCAGTTCGCCCCTTAAAGAGGAAGAGAAAGTGGGTGTTTATCCTGTGGATTTCCCGAGCGACTGGAAGAGGCGCTGAGGAGGCGAGCCAGGGAACTGAGCAGGCTTCCCCGCCCCCTCCCGGCGCTGAGGCTGCGGCGGCTGGGAGCGCGGGCGGCACGTGCTGTTTGAACTGCAGTAACCCGAAAGCTGAGCCTGCCGCGGGCGGGGTGCCGACCTGCGGGCTTGAAGCCGCCAGAAGGAGGCTGCACGGCTTCCCCACTCCGTTTTTCCATTGGGTCAGAGGACTCACCCAGGTTTGGAACCTATGGGAAAGGAAGCTGCGGCCTCTCTGCAAACTGAGGGGTGAGAAGGGGGTACAGCTTGGGGTAAGGGAGGGGGTCGGGCAGCCTCTCCCTCTGAAGCCTGTGCACACTGCAGCTGGTGAACGTAGGGAATTTAGCCGAGCTCACCGAAACATCCCATAGTATTTGGTGCCTATGAAGGGACTTATCGGTGGCAGACAAAGAAATCAAGGAAGCGTGGTGTGCGTGTCCCCATAGAGCACGTGTTTCTGGACCTGGAAAGAGGCCCCCAAAGGCATCTCTTGCATCTGTCTCACTGAGAGCTGAAAGTAGTTAAAGCTGTTTGGGGACAAATGGGGAAAGGTGTTCTGGGGAGTGGCTAGGAGGGCCTGTAAGTTTAGTAATGAGGGTAATAAGGGATTTTCACGTATGGATGGTGATTTTTTCTCTTAGTCTCTGGGACTCCACCAAAGACCCAATGAAGAGTGAAGAAAGAACTGGGAGTCAGGAACTCAGCGCCAAATGTCAAATGATAGGACTGCTTCCTCATTCCCCGTACAGAGGCTTTAGCACAGAAGGGGACACAGAGACCGACTAAGTGAGACACGGACCAGGCTAAGCAGGAAAGGCTGGGCAGTCTGCAACAGAAGTGGAGTCCTGCTCCATTCTGTGGTTGGAAGGTGTGCTGGGGAGAGGGCAACTTGGCTAGGACAGGAGTTGGGTGGGGGAGCAGGCTTTAGAGAGACTCTTGCCTTGCTATCTCACCCTCTGCCTCACCCGGCCTCAAGCAGTCAGGTGCCATGTGGAGAGGACCTGTCTAAAGGCCAGGGTTTTTACCTTCATTGTCCATTTGGAGGTGAAGGAAAGTGGCATTCTAGATGAACAGGGATAGAAGAATGCAAAGAGCAGGAAGAGCCAGGGGCAGTGAGCAACTGGGTGGGATGAGGCCCAAACCTGAGGACCATGAGGGACCTATGGGACCCCTGTCTGAGTTCTAGGTGTCCTAGCTCCTTGGGGTAGAGGATTTCCATAAGCCAGTTCACCTTGATGAGTTTTATGTTTGCTGTGTGGCATAGGTGTGAACCACATGAGTAGTGGATCAAACAACAGGATCTTTTCCCTCAAATCTCTCCAGTGGATGATCCTGTTTCTGAACTATAGAAGGCCTTGGATTAAATTTAGAGAAGCAGGAAACCCCAGTCTCAAGAAGTAACATGTGGGAGGGCTATGAAGAGAATAGTCAAGGGCGTCATTCTGAATGTCTCTGTTGTCCCAGAGAAACTGGTCAGCCTTCTGCATCCACAGCCTGAAGGGCATCCCGTGGCCAGGGTGGTGGCTGCCAGATACCATGCACACTACCTTTACCAGCCCATGCTGCAGCCAGGGGCCTGGCTGGAAAGTGAGCTGCTGAGCTAGGGCCTGGCCCAGTTAGGATGTGCATGCAGGAAGTGGGGCCCAGGTGTGCTGGGGCCCGGCTGGCAGGGAACTAGAAGCGTCACTGTTTCCATTGGGGCTGATGGCCCACCCCTTCCCTGGGAGGTCTGACCAGATGTGTAAGGAGAAAGCTCCTTGCTGCCTGCCTTCACTGCACTTCCAGGTGTTTGCCCTAGCTGCCCTGGTGGTCTGGGGCCAGCATGGGTGGGGCTGCTGGGGAGAAGGTCCCAAAAGTCTCTTGCATCCAGCAGCATCAACTATGAAAGCCAAGGCCTTAGACTCACTCTCCCCTGGGCTGGAAGGAAGGCTGTGTTGTCTCTCTGATGTGTGTGGAGAGATGGGGCATTGCCCCAGAAAGGCACTGGAGTCTGGATGCGCATGTGAAAGTAAGGGGGTTGTCAGAACTGTGGAGAAGTTGAGGATAGTTCTGAAAGCCTCTGAGGCCCAGTGCCACAAAGCAGAATGGGGCATTTTCTTGTTTCCTTTGCAGATAGGGCTGGACCTGGGCACCAAGAACCTAGTGGTTTCAGTACAGTCTCACACTGGCCCTGAAATACCCTTGGTGGTGGCTGCCGGATACCATGCACACTACCTTAACCAGCCCATGCTGCAGCCTGGGGCCTGCATGAGCATCTTAGGGATACATTCAGTCTTGGATTTCCTGAAACGGGAGGACCCACGATTAGCATTCTTGTCCTTTCCACCCAGCCCCTGCTTAGAGGCTTCTGTGCATGAAGCTGAGGTGGAGGACCCAGTGTTGGAGGTATAGGGAGTAAGCAGCCGCCTCCTGTCTCACTGACCTGGCCTTTGGGCCTGGGCCTGGAGTAGGGAGGAGGTCAGGCTCAAGCTCCGTGAGCTTACTTCAGAAACCCAATGCAAACCTGGGTTTAGGTTGGGTTGGAAAGGCCAGGAGGTGCTGCGGACAGAGCCGGGATGCCCGTGTTTGCAGAGGTGAAGGGAGGCTACGTCCCCATATCCATCACCAGGCGCAGTCTCTGGCCCCACGGTTGTGTCCAGGCTCAGCTTAACACAGAAACTCCAGCCTGATTTAGATGGGAAGGCAGTGCACGGCCAAGCAGCCCAGCCACTGAGCACTTAGCTGCAGATCCTGGCACAGGCACAGACCCTTTGTTCTACAAACTGAAGTCCTTCGCCCAAAAGTTACTGTAGCACTAGCACCGCTACAAGAGAGAGGGCGAGAGTCTCCATATCTCATGAAGGTCAGTGCGGGCTGAAGCTCAGTCAGCCCCCAGTGTCCGGGAGTGAGCGCCTCCCTCTTCGTGCCCTTGCACCAGGTAGTGGGAGGGTGAGCAAGCTGGGTATGGGGGCCACCTTCTTCCTTTCTGTGTTTTTCTTCCTGGTGGGGAGGGATGCAGCGCTGTGGTGCTGAGTGATGTGTTTGTTCCCTCTCCCAACCTTGGAAGACACATGTGGCCTTGGTAGGGAGTAGGGAGGCTTGGCTGGGGTCTGCATTGGCCCTGAGCACCCTTTGCCAGCTGCTCTATCCTTTCTGGGTTCCCTGAGCTTGAAGAAGAGGCTCCAGGGGCCTGAGAAATGCTGAGAACAATCCAGATCAGCAGGAGAGCTGGCCTCACCCTAAGGATCAGTTGGGGCATGGAGGAAGACAGACCCCTTCAGGACTTGGTTAGGGTTAGAGCCTGCTAGGACTCAGAGAGGGCAGCTTCTTGGAGTGGTGGGAGGCAGGGAAACTGCTGGGTGTGGCCAGTTGTGCCTGCACCGTGACTTTGGGAAGGTCCTTTCTCTCCTGAGCCTTATATTTGGTGTGTGTGCTTGGGCGGCTGGGGGGCGGGGTTCCCTTGTGGCTGGAAGAGGGTAAAAGCAACTGAGCAAATCTTTTCCAATTAGAAGCTCAGCAGCTATTCCGCAAGCGCTGCCCCTTGCTCCTCTGAGTCCGCCTAGTTTGCCTATGTGTGCGTGGAAGACTTAGAACAATGGGGTGAATGATTAGAGCTGGAATCAGCTGGGGGCCAGGCGCCATGTTCCCCTAAGTGCAGGGAAGGAGCATGAGCATGCCGGGGGGGAGGGATGCCTGGGCTGGCCTTTTCCTACCTGAGGCACCCAAGGAAACGGAGGAAATGGCTGGCTCAGAGCGAAGCCAAGTCCCAGTGGAAATGCAGGCAGCCTGGAAGATGACGTCCTTTTGTCCCCCTCTTTGCTTAAAGTACACACCTTGGCGTCACTCTGTGAGGAAGGCAGCCTCAACGGCTGCCTGCCTTCTGTTATTCTTTCCACTCCGCAGGCTGAGGCTCTGGTGGCTTGGCTGGGTGGCTCCCCGCCCCTCCTGGGCAGCCGCTTCCAATTCCTCCCAGCCTGAGTCACTGGCCAGCTGGGCAGTGGTCTCTCTCCTGGCTCTGCCCACTCCTGTGGCCACCCAGCCACAGCTGACAGTAGGTGGGGAGGGGATAACCTGGCCACATGGGGCTGTGAGGATTTACAGAAAAACCGCCTCCCAGGCCACTGGCCAGAAGTGGGAGGGTGAGAGCCTGGCTGGGACATGATAAGGAATTTAGGCTTTGACAACCATGGTGGTGCCTGAGCCCCTGTGGCAGAATCAGCTTCTGTTAGGTAGGGAGAGAAAGAGTCGGGTTATGGACTCTTGAGCTTGTGCATTTGGGGAAACAGGGAAGGGTTGGGGGATTATTTGAGGGTCATCCTCCCACCCTGCTGGCTCTTGTCTTTACCAAAGCCCCTGCAGGCACCCACTGTCCTTGCACCCTCTCCAGCCCCCACCCCATGCAATAGCACTGGTGCCAAGTCCGTACCTGTGGCTCCCTTTGAAGGTCTTTGCCTGGCCCTGGTTCCCATTGACCTTTGTCCGACATTCTTGGCTCACTTTTGGGAATTCCCAGGGAAGCCCCAGAGGGAAATCAAGCAGCCCTGGCTCATGTGAAGACTGTGGTCAGGGCAGCCAGCTCTGGGGGCCGGAACCCTTCCTCTCTTCACGCCGAGCTGCTCCTGGGCGTCTTCTCACTGTGCCCGAGTCCTGACCTTTGCAGGCTGTGGCCTCAGAGCCAGCCCAACACAGCCCAGGCCTCCCTCTGCCCTGGCCAGCATCTCCGCCTCTGCCTGTCCTCTGTGGTAGGTGGTGGTTTCTGGGCTGCCCCAGTTTGGGAAGTGCCTGTGTTATTGGGCACAAACCCAGGGATGAAACCTTGAAGTCTCTCAGTGTCTGGGAGGCCTCAGTGCTTGTGGACCAACTGGACCAGAGACAGGGCCCTGGACATGGTGACCTCTGGGCAGGCCCTGCCCAGGCTGGACTGCCTGCCATTCACCTGACCTTGGCTTCACATTGGGAAGTTCTCCTTCCTTAGAGGTGGTCTGAGAATTAGAAGACCTTAGGAAAGGACCCGTGTGAGACCACTGAAGAAACTGAGCCCCAGGGGTAGTAAGCTACCTGCAGGCAGTCACATGGCAAAGCAGAAGTGGGTCCAGATGAGAGCCCTGGGGCTGGCTTTAATTCTTCTTTCAAGTCCTAGTTGGTGTAGGGTGGCATCAGACTTCTGGTCAAGTTCAAGGCTCTTCTCACCCAAGGATCATGTGTGAATACTTGCCTTGAAGTCCTTTTTAAGTCCTAGGTCTTCCTGGGTTGTCCCTGCCCTCCTGGGAGTGAGGAGTGATTCTGCCAACTATCGCTAGAGGGCGCAAGGAATGTAACCTATGGGGCACGCAGGACTGTCAGTGGTCCTGTTCAGCCACTCCTCAGAATATAGGGAGGCTCTTGGGTGGCCCAGGTAGGGCATGAGTGGGGCCTGGCAGATTCTTCTCCAGGTGGCTTGAGTGTTGCTAGACTGGGCTGCTTGGAAGGGATTTGCTTCTACCAGGAGCAAGTAGGTATGGGAAGGCAGGTACCCTGTGAGTTGTGTGGAGGCCTGGAGGTCACTTGGCTTAGCCTCACCATTCTACAGATGAGGAAGCTGAGGCTCAGGGGTGGTGAGTTGGCTATGGTCATGTAATAAGTTTCACCTGGTTAAAGCTCAGGTTTCTGGGCTCCTCGTCTAACTTTCCTTCCCTAAGACCCCAGCTTTTGACTTTGGCTTTGGTTAGTGCTGGTGAGTATGACCTTGTCCTATCCTCTTTCATATTTTTTGGGCCCATATTTTTTAGGTCTCCCATATGCTAGGGATCTGTCCATCCCATACCCTTATCCCCCCATGAAAGTGCTCCTAGTGTGTGCTGGGCTGGTCAGCTCCGGGCCAGTGTAGCCTCTTGTCCCACTGGCATGCTCCCCACAGAGGCCCGGACATGGTGGAGTCATGTTTCTGCACATGGCAGAGGCATGCTTCTGCCGCTGTCTTATTCGCTGTGTGTCTGTCCAGCTCCCAGTATCGCTTTCTCTCTATCCATGGCTGTTTTGCTGTATTTTAAGGGCCTCAGTTGCCAGGTCTGAGCTCTGGGAGCTGCGCCTGCTTTCCCCCTTGACCAAGGGCCAAGCCTGGAATCCTAAGGACTGCAGAGTGAAGATCCCAGGCAGACAACTCTGCCTTTAACCATCACCCATCACCCCACCTACATTCCCTAAAGCCCCTGGAACTGGGCAAGGTGTGAGTAACCCTTCTAGACCTGAGCTGACCGAGGTGACCTGCTGTCATCTTCCTACCTTTCAGCTGTCCCTTTGTAGCAGGCACAGCCCTGAACAGTGCGGGTCTCTCTGCTGCTTACCAGCCCCCTCCCCCTCCCTCTGCTCACCGGGAATTTCGGAATGAAAGTGCTATTGTGCACGCTGGCTGGGCCACTGAAGGGCCAGCACTGTTATTTCTGCAAACCAGCCCTCCCATTAGCCATGCAGGGTCCAGGCCAGGGAAATGTTACCTTTTCCTCCTGGAGCTGACTACAGGGGAAATTCTCACATTTACAGTTTGTGCAGTGGTTGTGTTTGGGGGGCAGGCGCGTGTGTGTGGCTTGCCTGTGGCGGGTGGGGGCACTCTCCTCTGCATTGACCTGTCCCTCGCCGCCATCCTGGATGGCCTTTCCCTTGGTCTCATCTGGGGAGGGCACCGCCCCTTCTGCTCCAGACCCTGGAGAGCTAGAGTTTATTGGTTATGAGGGAGACCCACACGCTGTTGGTAAATAAACTAACATCCTCCGTCACTGAGGGCAACAGCAGGAGAAACATGTGCAGGGGCTATGAAGAGGGGCTTCCCAGCCAATCAAGAGTACAGACCCGGGAGGTGGACACAGAGACTCCTTAGCTACTTAGGACAGTCCCAGAAGATGCAAGGAATTAAAAGGGTTTCTGTTGATTTTTGTGATCTTTAACGTGGAAAGTTATTGCCCCTATCCCTTTGCCTCCAGACCTGGCCACAGCAAAGACATTTTAAAGGCACAGCTGTCAATAAATACAGTCTCTATACCCAGTGGTTGTTTCACAGGGTGTGAGAACTGTTTTGATTCCCAGGAAGTCCTGCTTGCCACCTAGCCTGAGGATGCTTTTACTCTGTCACTGTTTGGGAAGGACAGCCCCTCACTTCTTACCCACTCTTCCCTGTGCTGGCACCTACCTGCGCCCCACTTCTCCTGTGAACTTCTGGCCCAGTGCCTGGGGGTTGGGTAACGGGCCACTGCGATGGGAAGGGCAGCTTCCAAGCTCCTGCCTCATTTAGCTCCTCTTGGGTCCTGCCAGACTTGTTGGCAGTGGGGTGCGCAGTCCTCAAGGCTTTGCCATTGTTTGTGGTTGTGCACGCTTTTCTGGGAGCTGAAAAAGCAGATGGCCATTCAAGTTACCCTGGGAGCTATGTGGAAGGTCCCAGCTTTGAATGAAAATGCTTATAAGCTCTTTTCTATCTAATCTTGGTCTTTCCGGCCTTCCTGCCAGATATATAGTCAAATGGGAATTCTCAGTAGGGGACCCTATGGGGCCCCTGTGTCTGGGTGCCTCCAGAGCTCAGTGGAAGCAGTAAGCATGGAAGTGTCATTGTCATAATCACAGGGTCTCTGTCTCACCTGGGTGGAGTGGGGTCTGAATCAGCTATTCAGCCTGCTTCTCTGCCTTCCAGATCTTCTCAAAGATCTTCAGTCACGAGGCCCTGGAGAGCTACCTGCCCAAGATCCAGCTGGTGATACAGGACACCCTCCGCGCCTGGAGCAGCCAGCCTGAGGCCATCAATGTGTACCAAGAGGCGCAGAAGCTCACCTTCCACATGGCCATCCGGGTGCTCCTGGGCTTCAGTATCCCTGAGGAGGACCTTGGGCACCTCTTCGAAGTCTACCAGCAGTTTGTGGAGAATGTCTTCTCCCTGCCTGTCGACTTGCCCTTCAGTGGCTACCGGCGGGTGAGCACCCAGGGGGTGGCATCCCACGGCAGGGGCGCTGATCCCTGGAACACTGGGCACGCAGGCATGTGGACAGAGGGGAGAGATGTGAGTAGGAGTGCGAGCCAGGGCCTGCCCCGGCAGCCCCGAGCTCAGATGGGAGCCCTGCTTTTCCTCTGGCTATTGTCTGTCCCCTTCTCCCCACAGGGCATTCAGGCTCGGCAGACCCTGCAGAAGGGGCTGGAAAAGGCCATCCGGGAGAAACTGCAGTGCACACAGGGCAAGGACTACTCGGACGCACTGGACATCCTCATTGAGAGCAGCAAGGAGCACGGGAAGGAGATGACCATGCAGGAGCTGAAGGTAGGGGCTTCGGCAGTGGCACAGGCACTCACAGCCTGTCTGGGGCTTCACCGGGTGGAAAAGCACCGGGCAGCACCTACTCGTCCTGCTCTGGCCCTGCACCTGCTTCTGAGCAGTGCTGGCTGGTGCTGTACCTGGATGGGAGGGCGGTGAGTACCGCAGGCCATGTTCTTGTCCCTGTCAAGAGGGTTGCAGGGGTAGCCTACTCTAGCGCGCTTGCGGCGTGCAGGTCCTGATTGTGGCTGGGCAGCTGGCGCCCTGCTGGCAGTCACATCTACTGTTTTTGAGAAGACACTAAAAATTGCCTTTGTACCTCTGAACAGCCTCAGTGTTCATGGCTTATGGCTCAGTGAACCTGGGGAGAGCAGGGGATGCAAGGAGGATAGAAGGCCTAGTGGGGAAGCTACTTGCTGAAGGCCAGACAACTAACTGCAGAGGACTCTGGGCCCTACCTTGGGCTCCAGCCCCACCCACTCCTAAGTGGCTGCACTGAGAGCTTTCCTGTGTCCCCTGCCCACATGTAGGTGGGCTGTGGTCACCTGGGCTGCCTGCGTTCAGTCCCCAGGCATGGTTTCCACTGCCCCCCTTGAGGGTGTCCCACCTGATTAGGAGCTCATTAGCCCAGCGGAGATGCTCCTCACCCACCTACTTGCTGTGCTCCCATAGACACCGAAGGCTGCCCATTGCCAGGGTCTCTGGAGCTTTGATTTTCCATTTTTATAGCTCTAGCTTTTCCCCTGGAAAGCCAAGAAGAGATTAGAACAACTTTCTCATTTCACACAAAGTTTGATACCATGGCAAGTAAGGGACCCAGGCCTCTCCATCCACTTTCAGTGTCCACATCTGTAAAATGTAGGATGGGGGTGACCTGCTAGACCCTTTCCATGGATACCCATGGCGCAGTGTTCCTTCCAAGAACCCCAGAGGGACCGCTGGGACTACCTCCCTCCAGCCGTCTCACTGCCATCTTTCACACACACACACACACACAGAAGACCCAGCACCTGGGATTGTCCCTTTTCTTTTGTAACTCCCTGCACTGATTAGGCTATCACCTGGTGGTGAGGGGAAACCCTACCCTAGGGAACCAGTGAGTTCATACGTGGTCATGCACTGTGTTTCTTTTTTTTTTTTAATTAATTTTATTGAGAAATAGCAATGAGACAATTTCAAAACAGATTAGTAGGACACTTTCAATAATTAATACATTGCATATTGTTGTTCTTCATAGTGGTTATTCATAGTACAAGAGGCAGATATGATATCTGTTCAAACACTAGTAGTACAAATCTCATTGAATTAAGAGAAAGTAAGTCTATATCTATTTTTTATAGGACAGTTTCAATAATTAATACTTTTTACATTGCTATCTTCCTAGTGGTTATCCATAATACAAGAAGCAGACAGGATATCCTGTCCAAACATTATTGCTACCAATTTTTCTTCTCATAGAATTAAGCAAAAGTAGCTGCATATCTATCCTAACTATTCTGTATAAACAAATACAAAATGGTCCTTCCTCTGTATCCCCTTTTTTGTTTAGTACTGTCAGAGATGGGTATTCTACTGGCATCTAAATCCTATAGGAGCATGGATTCAGAAAAATAACCAAACACAGTCCAGCAGTCCACAATAGTAGTGGGTTATCCACAGAAGTTGTTACTTGAGCCTTTCACAGCTCAGCATACTAATATGGCTTTACTTTATATACCTCGTTTTTATACTTTTCTGCTGGATGGTTAAGACCAAGATAAAGCAAGACCAATATAACAAGAAATGTAACTTTTGTATCTGGTAAGGTCAGTCAAGTCCTCTCAGGGTTTAATCCTGTAACCCTGTATAGCACTTTGTAGATCCTTTGTCAGTTTCAGCCATGTGAATGAGTCACGGCCATTGCTTGACCAATTTGCTCTCTGTGAAAGCCTGAGAGAAAGTTTTCTTTCCATGTGACTCTCCTTAAGCACACTATAGATCATCGATCTCATACCTCTGTAGCTCCATAATCTTTTTGATCGGAAAATTTGGGGCACAACTGAGTTCCATGATGTTACAGTACAGGTTCTCCTATATCCTGAGACTTCAGTGACCTTGAAAGGCTAGGGCCAAAATGTTGGCTGACCTTGCAACCGTTCCTTTTCTCCAATTTTTGGTCTGCAAACTTAGGTTTCAGTGTGTTTCTTGCCCAGCAAGGGACTTCCTGAGACCCCTGTACCCATGTGGCCTGGAGCATCAGCACTCCAGGTTCAGAGAAGCAGAACCGGCAGTAAAATGCAGGCAGGGTTGAGCAGACAACCATAGAAACACTGACAGAATCGAGGTGTCACATTGAGCTGGGCCCAGGTTGTCAACAGTGCATCCCCTTTCTGTGCTGCAGGACGGGACCCTGGAACTGATCTTCGCGGCCTACGCTACCACAGCCAGTGCCAGCACCTCGCTCATCATGCAGTTGCTGAAGCACCCAGCTGTGCTGGAGAAGCTGCGGGAGGAGCTGCGGACCCAGGGCATCCTGCACAGTGGTGGCTGCCCCTGTGAGGGCACCCTGCGCCTGGACACGCTCAGCGGGCTGCGCTACCTGGACTGTGTCATCAAGGAGGTCATGCGTCTTTTCACACCCATTTCTGGTGGCTACCGCACTGTGCTGCAGACCTTCGAGCTCGATGTGAGGCTGGGTCCCATAAGGGATGGGACTGAGGGGTCCTGGGGTGCTGCCTGAGCTGTGGGATGACCTGTGGGGAAGATCCTGTGAGGAAGATCCCGTGGGGCACCTCTGTCTGGCAGGGAGGTGGTGGTTGATTTTAGGGACTTGCAGGCCTCTGAGAGGTGCCGTCCTGATACAAAGTGGGCTGAGGCAATCTGGGTGCCGCATGTGACATACGTAAATAGGAGACGAGACCAGCAGAGGGGAAGGTGGTCTGGCCTGGGAGCCCCCAAGGCTGTCTCTGAGAAGAGGCAGAAGGTGGGCAATGCTCTCACAGCTTTTCTCTCCATCCCCTTCTTGCTCCAGGGTTTTCAGATTCCCAAAGGCTGGAGTGTCATGTACAGCATCCGGGATACCCATGACACAGCACCTGTGTTCAAAGACGTGAACGTGTTTGACCCTGACCGCTTCAGTCAGGCACGGAGCGAAGACAAAGACGGCCGCTTCCATTACCTCCCATTCGGCGGCGGTGTCCGGACCTGCCTGGGCAAGCACCTGGCCAAGCTCTTCCTGAAAGTGCTGGCGGTGGAGCTGGCCAGCACCAGCCGCTTTGAGCTGGCCACCCGGACCTTCCCCCGCATCACCTTGGTCCCTGTCCTGCACCCCGTGGATGGCCTCAGTGTCAAGTTCTTTGGCCTGGACTCCAACCAGAACAAGATTCTGCCAGAGACCGAAGCCATGCTGAGCGCCACTGTGTAGGGGGGATTGTGGGCTCTATGGCCGGCCTCAGGCAGCCCACAAGGGGAGTGGGGGCAGTGGAGGTAGAAACCTGTGTGTGGGAGGGGCCTGAACCAGGGCGGGCCGGTGGCCCCCATACGCGCCTTGCTCTGGTCCCCCTTCTTGGCAAACCCTACCCAACACCAAAAGGGCCCCGGCCATTCTGGGACGGGGCTCCCCTTCTGGCTCCTGCTCGCTCCAGTGTCTTCCTGCTTCCCACCAGCTTAGCTCTTGGGAAAGGTCTGGCTCTGCATGCCGTTCCAGTGTTATGTGTCAGTGGGCTATGCCTGAGTGTGTGCTTGTACCTTCTGACCTGGGCCCTCCCCTCTCCCCGTCTTTTAGGTAGCAGTCAGGTGGCCATGCTGGGGCAGGGAGAGAAGTGGCCCCCAACCTTGGCACTTTCTTCAGCTCCCTGGCCCCTCCTGCCACTGCTCGGACAGTGCCCCTGGCGCTGTGGCTGCTGAAGAGCACTGTCCCAGGTCACCCGTCATAGTCAGCCTGGCTGCTCAGGGGCTTCCATGGCCTGAAGAGCACCCCTGTCTAGCCCTGCCACTTTGAACGTTTGAAATTACCTATTGCTGCTACTTGTTCTCTTCTCTGATCATGGGGCACAGGAGCCTCAGGCTTGGTCCCCAGCACACTCCCTGGGGGCCCTGGGCGGGTGCACTGATGTTCCTACCTTTCCTTAAGGTAAGACCCCACTGAACCTGGCCTTTCCTTGCTCTCCACACCCAACCAAGGCCCTGGGCTCATGGGAACCTGCACCTCACTAATCTCAGCCCGTTGAGGCCTGGAACAAACATCAGCATCTCCCTAGCTTCTGTCTCAGCTGCTCCCCTGCAGGACACCTGGGAACAAAGAGGAAAGGGTTCCTGGCTAATCCTAGCTCCTCTGCCCCCTTGGCTGAGGGTTGAGCAGCACCCCCTTCCCTAGGGGGCTCCAGACATGATTAGATTGAACCTCAGCCTTGCCACCGAGCTACAATCCAGTGTCTCTGCCTGTTGCCCCCTGTTGGACATGGGAAAGTGGCTCATTTCTTCCTCCTTGCCCTGTGAAAAGCCCTGATCGTGGGGGTTTTGGAGGCTGCCGTAAGTTCCAGCCTGGCCACTTTTCACCCCAACACTCCTGCTCTACTAGTGAGTATGGAGAAGGATACGGGTTCCCTTCTGGTGGGGCTCCAGTGCCCCTGACCTCCTTGCCTAACCTTGTTCTTTGCCCTTAACCCTCGGAGAGGTGTCCTTGAAGTTCCTTCCACCTCTGTGCCACTATCTGCATGAGCCCAGCGCTGGGTGTGAGGAGGTGAATGCAAAGGGGTGGCCGGGTAGAGGCAGGATCCTGGGCGCCAGCTCTGGCCTGTGTGCTCTGGAGATTGCCCAGGAGGCTGCCAAGAGCGGAGGAGGCAGGTGTGTGAGGGTGGTCAGAAGTGATCTGGCGGCAGGCCGGCCAGTCGGGATGACTGGTTAAAAGAGAAGTCGCTCCCACCACTGACATTTTGAGAATTGGCAGTTTGGGACACCTCCTGGGAATGGTTGGGGGCTTTTGGTGAGTCTCTAAGCAGTTTTGTCCATTTTCAGATTTTTATTTGCTTTCTGTTTCTCTGTTGGTATTTGAGTTGTAATAGCAACGAATCCTCTTTTTTTGTGGTACTGGGGATCGAATTTGGGACCTTGTACTTGACAGGCAGGTGCTTATGCTGCTGAGCTATTTCCCCAGCCTTGAATCTTCTCTTCAGGAAAACCCAGAACAGAAAAATGCAGCAAATGGCCATCCTCACCGACCTGTCTGAAGAGCTCAATGGGAAATCCCCACTAGACCCACTTTCGGTTCTCTGTAGGGCACATTAAGACTTCACACACAGCCCCCAAGTGTCCTGTAGCCCCCAACTCCCACATACTTAATTTGCTTCCTGCTTTTCACTCCTAAGCAGCAAGTATGGAACAGGTGTTATTGGAAAAAGTGTTTAAAATTAAAGAACCTGCGGAATCCCTCCACTCCCCCTCCCACTTCTGAGTGACAGGCTACAATGTGTGAAGACTCATCCAAGCGTGCAGAGCAGCTGTGTAGTATCCCAGAATCTGTTACCCACAAAGAGTCCAGCATCTAGAAGGTTCAGTTTCCTTACGTTGATCCTATTTGTCCTGAACCAGTTGTTGCAGACTGAAGAGCAGGGAGGGCCACATGTCCTGCCCTAGGAAGGGCAGGAACTGGACGGTTCTGGGGGGCTTCGATGGCCTTTTAAGGGGGCACCTGGGAGGGAGTGGAGAAGAGGAAGTGGAAGGGGAATCCCTGTGAAGGATGAAGGAAGGGAGGATTGTTTGCCCTGCTGGGTCTAAAGGCAACAAGAGGAGGGGTGAGAAAAGCTCCTGATGGGGGCTACGCTCTGCCTCTCCTCTGTAGCTCTGTGTTGAGGTCTGTGTGTCCCAGTGCTTGTGGCGTGTTCTGTAGAAGTAGTAGTAGATGAGTGATGCTTTCTCACTTACCATTCCTAACTATTGTAACTTGTTAAGAAATGAAAGACAAAACCCCACAAAATTCCTGCCTTGGGCTTGCAGAACGAAGCACTTTCGATGTTGGGCGCTGTTCATGTTCCAGGCACCAGCCTGACCTTGCCTGGATCCCTATAATATTATTTTATACACAAAACTTTTTTTTCATAAATGTTATAATTTTGTGTCTGTCTTCATAAACTATTATAAGTACTATTTTTGTTATAATTCAAAATAGATATTTAGTATAAAGTTTTTGCTGTTAAATATTTGTTATTTAGTAAAATATGAATTTTTCTCTATTGTAAACATGGTCAAAATATTAATATGTTTTTATCACAGTCATTTTAATATTGAAAAAGCACTTGTGTGTGTTTTGGTTTGATATGAAACTGGTGCCGTGTGAGTTGTTTTTGCTGTCACGTGGTTTTAGTCTGTACATAATATTCAATGTTACATATTAAAAAAATGAATGTTGTGCATTTGTGATTTTGGAAATACTCAATGTGGCTGTTTTATAGGCTTCCATAATAAACCGTGGGGACTCACCTTTGTCTCTTTGGCTTGTCTGTCTCTGCCTTCCAGCCTCCCTTGCCACTAATGTTTAGGTCAGTAGCACCCTGGGAATTCTCGCCTAGGATGTCTGTTACTTGTGTGCAGGACAGAGGAGTCCATGGCAGGGCCCGGGAAGGAGCTGGCTTCCCTGGAGAGGAAACAGTGTCATGGGATGGGCTGCTGGGGTGGGAGGATTGTAGTGGTGACTAGCTGTGCCACATGCCTTTGGGCTAGAGACAAAGATCCAGAGCTGTGAGAGCCTGTCCTTGAAGCTCATTGTTAAGCAAGGACACTAATGTCAGAGACCCTCCATCCTTCAGTCTGGTACCCTGTGCTGGCATTTCTCATGGATGCTGCAGGATCAAAGAGATCCCATGACCAAATATGTTTGGGCAAAAGCAAGCTAGGCAGGTTCTTGTACTGCAGGAATTCTCAGAGCCCTGAACCTCAGGATGTGTAGCTTAAATGGCAGTGCACTTTCAGGGCACAGGTGGCGACATTCTGCAAGCCTGTCTGTGGATCAAAATCTCATGGTCTTTGGCCAATCATTATTCATATTCAGAGGCCCAAGTTGGAGACCACTGAAGGACACCACTTCCAGGGCCAAGGCAAGCAGTGCCCACCACAGTTATAAACACCCAGGGTTTGGGGCGGGGTCACTGAGAGAGCCTTCCACCCTGCAGTAAGCTGTGTGCTAGAAGGAGGAGGGCTGCCCATGTCCAAGCCTCTGCCATGCACTGGTCGTAGCCTGGGGAGGGGAGGCCCATGCCTGAGCTAGCCAGAGAGAAGGCCTTTTGTGGCTGCAAAATTGCTTTTGAATATAATCAGTCAGTCAGACCCAAACTTGGCTCAGAGCACCTTGGCCCAGGCACCAAGCCCTCGCCTCACCCAGGTTCCAAGCTCAGCCACCCAGCAGCTGACAATGCCCCCGAGGGTGGGCATCAGGCTTTGGCCTCCCGTGTCTCTGCCTTGTGTTTCTTTCTGCTCTTTCCTTCCCGGTCCCCACTGAGACCTAATCCTTACCCCGCTACTGTTCTTGGGCTAGGTGGGTGGGAGAACTGGAGGGTTCCCTTATTTGCCATAAAAGCAGAATTAGAGAATAGCAGCAACATTCCTAAGGCCTCAGGGAAGTGGAGGGAGGACAGTGCCTTAACCCCTCACCCCACCCCATGCGCATGCCTGGCCTCAGTGCTCACTCAGTGCCAGCATCAGTGAGAATCAGCAGCTTTGGGAACCTGCCAGGGAAAGGCAGCAGCTCCTCAGAGAGCCACTCTCAGCTCTCCTAACGGAACAGCCTGAGGGGCCAGCAGAGGTGAAGGCAGCATGGTCTCCGGGTCACCCTTAGCTTGATCATCCTGTGTCAGGACAGGCGGGTGGGCAGCTGACCCTGTCATGGTCTGTCTGTCCCTGCCTCTCCCCAGTGGGCCCAGCCTGCCAATGATGTCTTCCTGCCTGCCCACCCAACTCCAGCCAGACTTCTGCCCTTGGGACCTCCTGGCCTCGAAGGAGAACACAAGCCGCTGTGGACAAGCAAACACCGACACTGTTTGTCCAGAGACTGGGGCGCCAGTTTGGAGGGAGCTCGGAGACCGCACATTTTTCCACCTCCCAGCACTTTTCCAAAACAGCCTGCCTTTGCTGGGCCTGGCTACCCAGGGTGGCAGGGGGCTGGGAGCCAGGGACAGGGCAGGGAGCAGTGCGGCCTTGACACCAGCAGGCTGAGGTGACCAGGGAAGGGCAGAGAGAGCGCTCAGTGCTCTGCCAGCTCTGCTTGGCTTCATGTGCCTGGGAGGGGAGGGAGAAAGAGAGAGAGGAAGAGGAGATGGGGGAAAGACAGAGAAGGGGGAAAGAGAAGGGGAGTGGGACAGAGAGGGCGGGACAGACTCTATGTGCCTGTTTGGAGAGCAAAAGGAACAAACTTGACTCGCCTCAGAGTCCTGGAGTGCTGAGGCCCCATTCATGGTACGGATTCTGGGCACTGAGTGTGGCTGAGAAGCCTGGTGGAGACAGCAGGCCGGGGCTTTCATTCAGCTCTCCCACCTCCCTCCCAACTTCTTCATCTCCACCAGTGCCTGGTCTGGCCCAGGGCTTTGCCTCCTTGGCCTCATCTGCACTCTAACTCTGGCCTCCCCTTGATACTTTTCCCAGTCTCTCCATCCTTGACCTCTCTCTGCAAAGAGGATCCTGTGCTATTTCCCTTAAGCCCCCGGGGGGTTCTGTGACTCTGGTCTTCCTCCCTGATCTCTCATCCTTCACAGCAGGTGAGTGACTGGGGAGCCCAGAAAGGCTCCATGGGGTGTGGGGCTGTCACTCCTCCAGGGAGGCAGATCCTTGCCATAGAGGCACAGGAGGCCTCTTTGGCTGGCAGTAATCATGTGGCCGGAGAGCTGGTCCACCTGAAGGTGCAGGGCCCCTGCAAGGGAGCATGGATTGTCTGGAGCACTAAGCGGAAGCCTTTCTGGCCTGGCCCAGCCTGGCATATAGTGGGCATGTGCCTGGGGGGGAGAGCCTTCCTTTTCACAGGTTCTTCCTCCAGGACTTGGGCTTGAGTCCCTGTGACTCAAATACTATGTAGAACACATCATGAGGGGTGCTCTTCAGTGGCTCACCCTGAGACCGTGGAACAAACTTTCACAAAAACTTCTGTTTTCAAGATTGGCAGCATGGAACCAGACAAGAAGCACGGAAGCTCTGCACAGCAGTTGCTGCTCCTTTGTGCGATATGACTTGCATTACTAAGATGAAAACCCCTTCTCCATTGAAATGAACCTGATACTGTCTCTCAAGAGCTGCCCCCCTTTCTCCTTTCTTCCTATACCCTCTCAACTCTGTCCCCTCCCTCCTATCTTTCTCCTCCCTAATAATTAAATAGTTACAGATTCACAGATTTAAAAAATGTAGAAAAGAGAGCCTCTGCACAATTCGCCAAGTGTCTTCCAAAGGCTTCTTACACCCTTGTAGTCCAATCTCAAAATTAGGAAACTGACACCACATTTGTGTGTGATTTTGTGCAATGTTAGCACACCTGTGCCCTCATAGAGCCCTTGGGATTGAGAAATAGACTCAGCCAGCACATAATGATTTGAAATTGTTTTCACCTGCACAACATAATGGCATTTTTGTTTTGTACCAGGAATCAAACTCAGGGCTTCCAGCATGCCAGGCAGGTGCTGTACCACTGAGCTCCATCTTTGGCCCTGGCATGCTTTTTTTAAGAGTCATCCAAGTTGTCACATGCATCAATAGTTTGTGTCTTTCTGTTGTTGAATAGAATTCCACCAAATGGATGCACTGTAGTTTATTTAACCATTCATTGATTGAAGGGCATTTGAATTGTTTACAGTTTTAGTTATTACACGTAAGGCTGTTAGGAAATTTGCAGCTAGATTTTTGTGTGGCCATTTTTATTTGGATAAATGTCCAAGGGTGTAATTATCAGATCACATGGCATGTTGCAGGTTTAATCGTATGTGAAATGACCAAACCATTGCCCAGAGTAGCTGTGCCCTCGTCCATTCCCGCCAACAACGGATGAGAAATCTAATTTCTTTGCATCTTCACCAGCAATTGATGTTGTCAGTGTTTTGAGTTTTAGGTCTGCTGATAGTTCCACAGCAGTAACTCATTATGGTTTTAACTTGCTTTTCCCAAGTGCTGTAGAATACCATTTCTTGTGTTTATGTGGTGTTCGTACGGCGTCTTGCATGCTACGTTAGATAGCTTTCTTGCTGTGACAAAATTATCTGAGAAAAGCAGCTAAGGAGAAGAAAGGTTTATCTTGGCTCATAGTTGCAGCTGTTGCTGGTCACCGTCGCATGGCCCTGTCGCTTTGGATCTGCAGTGGCACAGACAATCACAGCAGGGGTGTGAGTAAGAGGAGGCAGGAGAGTACAGAGACCCCACAGAAGACATCCTGCATGGATACGGGGTCTCCAAGGACCCAGACTCCCGCTGTGGGCTCCTCCCTTGAAGGTTCTACCCCCCAGCACCACAGACCAGAGACCACGCCTTTAACACACAGAAACATTGAAGTTCCAACTGATAGCACGGGATAAGAGTGGTTTTTTCTTATTTTCT
>PVKA01030675.1:0-27083 GCA_004027165.1 Ctenomys sociabilis | reverse complement strand
AAACAGCGAGATCCAAGGCAGGTTGGCACAGCAGAGGGACATCACAGAAAAGCAGTGGAGAAACTGGTCATATCAAGTTAGGCAGGCAAGGGCAAGGGACCTTTGTGAGAAACAGAGAGATAGAGATAGAGATAGAGAGAGAGAGAGAGGGAGAGAGAGAGAGAGAGAGAGAGAGAGAGAGAGAGAGAGAGAGAGAGAGAGAAGAGATAAACACAAATAAATTTTCTAGAAACTTCTTATAGAAACACAATTCTAAATTTTTCTCATTTGAGATTCTGAGCCAGCTTTGAACTAATGTTGAGTGTTGCTGAAATCAGGAGAGAAAATGATTGTTGTGAGGACCCATTTTCTCCCTCAGGACAGGCAGAAATGCAGTTTCCCAGGAGCAAAGAAGGACTTCTGCTGAGACACATGTGACAAGTGCGGCACCCCTCCAATGTCCCTGTGCCTGCACTAGCATGCTTCTAGATGGAGATTAACTTCTAAATTTTATAACTGGGAGGATTTTAGGGTGGGGAAGCACTGGGAAGCCAGGACCTTTGCACTGAGCCATATCCCTAAATTGCCTGAGCTAGGCTTGAATGTGGGCTCCTCCTTCCTCAGTCTTCCAGAATGTTGGGATTGTGGACATGTACCCAGCTCAGGAAGAAACCTTTGAAGGTAAGTCCAAAAAAATGCAGCTAGCTGTCCAGCACCTGCAGTGGACATGCTAGACAAGCACTCACTCACCAGAAGCTGACTTTTCTCTGATATCCAGCTGCCAATGCCCAGTGGCTACATAGGTGCTATGGTTGCTTTAACAGACAAATCATCTTAGGAATGGCATGGGAATTTTGTATTTAATGCAACCATAACATTCACAGAGAGACTGGATTACACAACTGTAGTATTCACCGTTTCATGATGAGATGCTGACCTCTGAGGTACACATGTTTGATTCCCTGAATAAGTAAATGCATAGCCAGTAAGAGAATAATTGTACATTTATATTTAATATCTTCTATATTTTATTTGTGCTATTTCTTTGTTTCTTTGCTTTACCTAAGACAATTTAAAAGAAACTTTTCTAATTTTCATGATGCACACAACAAGGATAGAATGCTTATCAGAGAAATAACTCATTACCACCCTGAAATAAACAACAGGTTTTCCTTATATGAGGCAGTTTTCCATCAAAGCAAAATGTGCTGATTCAAATCCTTGGGGACCTACTAGGTCCCAGATACTACAGTAATTGCAGGAAATACTCCATAGTGTTGAACAAGACAGCCATAGCTTCTGGCTTAATAGAACTGGCACAGAATCAGATGCAGACAAAGTGCTACAATTACTATCATAAATATTATCCCAATAATGGAAGAAGTAGAGGGTGTGAAGGAAGAATCTCAGAACATTCTAGAGTAACCTATAAACTTATTGGGTGAGAGAAGAGTTGCTGGAAGAAATTAACTCTGTTGAGACTTAAGGAATAATTTGGAACTGGAACTAGATGGGAACAGGAGAAGGAGGAAGAAGAAGTTTTATGGGGAACAAAAGTAGTTGCAAACTGCCTCTTGATCTTACTTGGTAATTCACTATTGACTCAATTATCCAGAATTTTCATCTTTGAAATGATTTTTATGCTTTACCATTTAACAGGAAGTTCCTGTATTTTTAGTACCTTACTGGCAATTGATAGAGAATTCCTACATAAACACCATCAAAACAGCACTCAGGAATCTGAGAGAAGATCAGCATTCTCTAGTTGCTTACTTATATGAGATTAAGTGAGTACAGTTTCCCAAATCAGAATTTTATGATGATTTTTATGTGACACATAGGAGCTGTCTCATTTTTTTCATGTCTTCTAGAACAAGTTTCCAGCAGCTTCTAAGGCAGCCAGATTACAAGCAAGAATTTGTATCTCAGTGGCAAGCCGATTTCAACTCTCTTCCTGAAGACCTATGGGATGATGAGGAAACAAAGGCTGAGTTACACCAAAGACTGAATGTAAGGACATCTGTGACCCGCCCAGCCATGGTCACCCTACTTTGATACCTTGTCCTGCAAAACCCCAATTCATTCCGTTCCTATGCTTGCAAGTTGTTTGCACTTATAACCAGTTATGATCTCATAACCAGTTAGCTGTCCAGAGCAGTGACTCCTCCACATTTTCAGCTCCAAATGATAGCATGGTGGTAGTGCTCCTGGGAAACGATAACAGGATCAGCAGTATGAGAGTGTCTTGGGCCTCTGTCTTGCAGATTCTAATACCCATGTGGCTATGCCCACCTCCTGAGGTGAATTACATGTTTATCTTAAATGCAGTTATACACATAGGTAATGGAAAGGATAAGGAAAATGAGGAAAACCCAAAGGTTGCCTCTATGTAACTGATCCCTTGAAAGCACATCCCAGACCCTACACATTTTTGTACATCCAGCAAGCATAGTGCATGGCAGTGGATAGGTAAATTTTTATAAATTCAAGAAAAAAATGTATTACCTTGTTCCCTTGTACAATGCATGAGAAGCTTAATTTTGATTTATCTTACAACTTTCCTATGTAAATTGACAGATCTCATTATCCACCACACTCATCTCTCCTTACCATCCTAAGTATGGGCTACCAAGAGAGGAATCCAGTGGTGAGCTCAGTATTTTTTAATCTCTTTTTATATTAATTTTATTGAGAAAGAAGTAGCAGTGAGACTATTTCAAAATAGATTAGTAGGATAGTTATAATAATACATTGCATTTTGTTGTCTTCATAGTAGTTATTCATAGTACAAGATGCAGACATGATATCTTGTCTAAACACTATTAGTTCAAAACTTTCTTCTCATTGAACTAAGAGAAAGTATCTGTGTATCTATGCTAACTATTTTGTGCATATATATATATATATGTATATATATATATATATATATATATATATATATATATATATATGCTTTTATTCATTGAGAAATGGTCCTTCACTTATATTCCCCTTTTTTGTTTGCTTTTGTCAGAGATGGGTATTCCATTGCCATTCATATAATATAGGCACATGAATTCAGTAGAGTAATCCAATATAATCTATAAAGTAGTGAGCTATCTGCATGACTGGCAGTGTCAGAAGTTATTGACTTGAGCCTTTTATGGCTCAGCATATTTATATGGCTTTACTTCTTATACCTTGTTTTTATATTTTTCTGCTGGATGGTTAAGACCAAGATAAAGCAAGACCTATATAACAAGAAATGTAACTTTTTTATATGTCAAGGTCAATCAAATCCCCTCAGGATTTATCCTGAAACCCTGTACAGCAGTTTGTAGATCTTTTGTCATTGTTAACCATGTGGATGAGTCATGGCCATTGCTTGACCAATTTTGAGATCAGTATTTATTTGTGCCCCCAGAAAACTGCCTAATTCTATACCATATCTCATTCTGCTTAGAAAATTTTCACTGAGCATCCATGCATCTTGGTAAGAGCACTGTTCAAAAGACTGGGCATTCACAGTGAAGGAAAAGTCTGTGACTCTGAGTTACTTAGATTCTAATGGTCAGGAGATAAAGAAGAATCACTAGACATATATTAAAAGTGTTTTTGGTAAAAAGAACTTATGCTGAGAAGAAGAAATCAGGAAAAGAAGAAAAAGAACAATTCCAAAGCCATTAGTTGTAAAGGTGTTATGATCATTATGGAGTCCCCTTAAGGAGGTGACATTAGAACGGACTGAAGACAGAAGTGATAGAGTGAGGTCTGGGAGATAGCTCAGTAGAATAAATGCCTGCCTGGAAAGTGCAAGATACTGAGTTCAATGTCTGGTGCCATAAAAAAAATATATATATATAAGAAAAGTGAGAGGGCTATGTGGCTATCTGGACACAGTTGTATCGAGGACAAAGGAAAGCAGTGGCAAAGGAAGTAAAAGAGTGTGTTTGGAGAACAGTGAGAAGATCCATGTGGCCAAAGCAGAAAGAGCACAGTTCAGAGGCTTGGTTTTGAGGTGTTAGAGAGTTTGGAAAACCATGTTACTTATATCACTATTAGACAACTAGTGTTGATATGAATGGGGCGGAAGCCTTGACTTCTAGTTTTACAGATCCTATTAAAAAGTAAAACAGAGAAGGAAGAGCAGTTGGGAAGCCACTCAGGAAATTCTTGCAGTAGGGACCAGGTAGCATCACAGCCTGGATGACAAGGAGGTGCTCACGGCCTTCCCAAAGTGGTATTGAGATGTTCTAGCAAAGCTGAAGTGTTTCACTTGTTCTTAAAAGTTCTTCAGAAAGTAACACATATTTATGTAAATCCTCAAACTACCTCTTCATATCTTTTTTTCCTACCTATCTATAAAACACCAAATCCAGTCCTCTTATATACTTCTTTCCCATGTTAATCAGATGATAATTGACAGGGAATAGAAAGATTTAGAAATTTAAAATACCTTACTTGAGTTGTTTTTTTTTTCCTAATTTTAAATGCACTATGTATTTATTACAGATAAACTAGATAACAAAAAGAAGTAAAAATTTTACTTTTTGTGTCTTTTAGGGAAGGGTCTACAGGGTGTTCAGGGTCTCACTACTAGATCAGACTCATAGTGATTCTCCTGTTCACAGCCTCTCAAGTGCTGGGATTATAGGCACGCTACCATGCCCAGTCTCAATCTCCATCTCAGTGCGCCCTGGTTACGGGGCCAGCACAGCAGTCCTGGGGATCAAACCCCTGGCCCTTGCACCTACTTGCAGGTGCTTTAACAAGCTGGGATATTTGGCCAGCCCTTAAGAAGCCAAATTTAGAAGGACAAATCCATAATCCAATTCCACATGTTAACTACTATCATTATGGCGATGCTCCTCTCACACTAATTTTGAGACGTTAAATAGATTAATACAATTATAGTGACTCATATGCTGTATTCAGCACCTGTAATCACTGTTGTTATATTTGTATGTAAATTATAAAGTAAGTAAATAATGTTATTTAAATTGCCTACCATATTATAAATATATACATTTTGCATTATTATATTTATCATCTTTATTATTATTAAGACTTTAGTAAGTGGCAGAACCTGGACCTTTAAAAGACATTTTTGCTGTTAGATTTTTTTTTATGCAGATCTTAGTTTCAGACCACCTCACTAAGCTCCAACAACATGTTTTGCTAAATGGCATCTTCCATCTGTGACATTTATTAGCGAACCTTAGTTTAAAAGCAGCATGTATTATTTTTTCTGTCAACAATAACCACCACAACCCAATTCATGAGGAGGATTTTTTTAATCAAACAAATTTGTTGAGGAAAGACTGAAACGCATAAAACAGAGCCATCTGTGGATAACGTGACTGAGCATATTATTTGAGAATAGAAGCAAAATAATCATTGGTTAAATAAGCTACTCTAAGACAAGAGTACATCAAGTCTGTATTTGCCTTAAGAACATTTTTAAGACGTGCAAAAGATTTTCAGTGGATTCCTCTGAGGTGATCTGACCAAGGGTTCTCTTAGCAACTACAGCACCCTTTTCTGTGCAGGATCTGCGCGACCGCCTGTGGGACATTTGTGATGCCAGGAAGGAAAAGGCAGAGCAGGAGAGGCTTGATATTATCAACGAGAGCTGGTTTCAAGACTCCATTGGAATAACCATGAACCACTTTTCTTCTCTTATGCAGGTAAGGGCTGATGGTCACCGTGACACAGATGTTTCCTTCCACAGCTGCTGCCCTCATGAAGCAATTCTCTCAGGAACATTAGGGCTCTGTTTAAGGGCCATTTTACACATAACTTTGTCTAAACTATTTTGATCTCAGACAGACATGTGCCCAACCGGGGAACATCCCAAGAAGCTACTCACCAGCTTCGCTTGCAGGTGACCTGGATATGTGGAGAGGGACAGGCAGGTACAGTGTCTATAGCTGAGCTGTCTACCTTGTTGATCTCTCAAGACAGATGCCTAGCATGGACAGCCCCGCCCTTTACCAGGGGATAGGTCAAAGCAAGTGGGCATTTGATTTCTAGAAACAAAGCATTCTCTAATACTACTAGATTGGAAAAACAGACCATTCATCAAAAGACTCTGATTAATCTACATTCACATCCTACTAGATAAAAATTGCACAAGAGAAGGTTAGATGTTGCTTTTATTTGGACACTATTGCTTGCAACTGAGAAGAGAACTCAGGCCTGTCTTTGTCATCCAGCTTTGCCCAAGTAAGCACAAGGGAGTTTTGAGAGCTGGAGTATGAAGGGATGTGAGAGTCCATAGGCTGTGCATTTGCTAATAGGTCTCACCCAAAGTAAAAGAAAGTATTTTAGACTTAGGTTTTGACTTGGAGAAAGGGCCTCACTGAAATTAGGCTCCTACTTTAGCACAGGGCAGGCACTTCTTCCCTGATGACTAATTACCTTTCAAAGGTCTTTCCACTAAGCAGTGGTAAAACTGCTAAGAAGTTCTTAAAAGTACCTTTTGTAAATTTGAAGGGGAACAAGAAATGAAGGAAGTAGGTGGGGGAGGGGATATGAGAAAATCAAGATGTGACATGCACATGTATCAAATGCCCACAAAGTAGTCAGTGTGTATTGCAAATAAAAAATAAAAGTAAAAAAAAAAATGCATCTTCCTTGTGCATAAACACAAGGAAGGGCTGGGAAGATAGTACAAGAGCATAAGCACCTGCCTGGCAAGCCTAAGGTCCAGGTTCAATCCCCAGTACTGCCAAAAAGAAAAAAAAAATCTCAAAAAGACAGAGAAATGATTTTGCAATAAAGAATTTTCTGAAGTACTCTGAATATTCTAAGAGAGGTCAAGCACCTAGTGTCAAATAGAGACCTGTGTAAAACTGAGGCAAACTGAGGTGAATGTCAAGGATACCCTGATGAAGCGATGCATACTGGTTGTATTTTTCCTAAACGAATAGCAATGAAGATGGAAAAATAGGAAACATTTCTGGTCTTCAGCTGATTAACTTACAAAAAGAGATACAACAGGAAATGATAGTATTTATCTGGCAAATGAGAGCCTACCTTGAAAATAAAACCATATAAACATACAAATGCCGATGTCATGGTTGGCCAGGGTCACTGTGACAAGTAAAACCATGGTATGTACAGGTGCTATAATAGCAACAAGACTACTTCTGCTTCTCAGACAGAATATATGCCAGATAAAATATATGTGAATATTTTATTTTTATTAGTCCATTTTTGTAACACATGGCTACCTTCATTTGGATATATGGTATGTGTACATGCCATATCTTAATTCCTTTTATATCTCCTTTCCATCCCCATTACCTGCTTTTTCTGGCAATCTATAGAGGTTGTTGTGCCTAGGTGCTCAACAAATACTTTTCAACAAACAACCAATGATTGCTAGCAGTATTAGCCTTCCAAGAGACCTTCCCTAGTGCTTAGGCTGGACCACAGGAGGCCTGAAAAGTCAGCAGAAACCTGAGAGGTAGGAGTAGCTTGTTGATATAATAGTCCCCTTAACACAGTTTCACTCATCATACATTCAGTGGGTTTGGCCAACTGTATCCTCCCCATATTATGCTTATATAGTTTTGTTTGTTTTATTTTCAAGGTAAGATCTCATGTGACTGGTTTCAAAGGATCTCAGCAATTCTCTCATGTAGATGAAACTGCTGGCCCATACCACTATGTCTGGTGGTCTGAAAATATTTAACAGAAAATTCAAGAAGCTAACAATGCATAAAATTTAAACTGCACCTCATACTGTAGATCATGACAAACTCTCTTGCTCTTGCTGTTCCACTTTGCACTGTCTCAATCTCCATCTCTCCTGGGAGTTAACAGTAAGATATCCCATCTCTTTGTTGAGTCCACATGTGTTACGGTTCAGTTATAAAATGGGGCCCCCAAAGTGTCACGCTCAGAGATGGGTCTGGTTGTTGAGGGATTGTCACTGCTGTTGACACAAGGATGAGCTCTTTTGCCTGGCTTCTCACATCTCACTCTGTTTCCTTGCTGCCTGGCCACAACCAGTGTACCCCTGCCCATACCTTTCTTCCCTGCCCTTCCTTTGCAGTCCATCAGTTGTGGACTGTGATGGGCTGAAATACATCTGCCCTTCCTTAAGTGTTCAGTGTTACGTATTTTGTCTCAGAGATGGGAAAGTGAAGCTTTCACAAGCTGTCTCAGAATATAACTTCTTAGGAAAGAGAGACCTCTATGTTACCTCTGCAGTGCTGGTGAAAGATTTAAAGAGGTCAGGGCATCAGGATAAGAAAGACCTATCTAGAAGTGCTAGAAATCTGGATTGGAAAGAGAGGATGAAATTCAAGAGATCACATAAACCACAAGACAGAGCCAACACACAGAGCACAGATTGTGTACAAGTTTAAAGTAAGATCCCACCGGGCATGGTGGCGCAGGCCTATAATCCCAGCATTTGGGAGGCTGAGGCAGGAAGATTGTTGTGAGTTTGAGACCAGCCTGAGCTACAAAGCAAGCTTAAGGCCAGCCTGAACTGCATAATGAGACCCTGTTTCAAAAAGACAAAAATAAATAAATAAATAAAGTAAGATCCCCATGCAGCCTAAACCAGGCTGGAAGCGTTCTCAGGATGTCCATTTGAGCAGGCACAGATCTGGTGTTGGAAACAGATATATCAAATGCTTATGGCAGAAATATCTGAAATCCAACACAGTAATAGAAGCACAAAGAATAGAACATTTTTTAAATCATTCCTATGAGTATAAATCATGCATGACTCTTTTATGACTCTTACTTTTATGACAAAGTATCTAAATTTAGGGCTTTCATTCTCAGAAACTGAGGTAATATCCAACAAGGCTAAAAGGAGCAAAAAGGGAAAGAGTTGTGGATAAGAGATAACATCTATTATGTTCTCAGTGCACACCTGCAACACTGTATTCTAAGGATTCTCAGACAGAACACCTTGAACTCTCTAATCTTTCCTATATAGAAATCCTGGATATAGTTTGGCAGTGTGTTATTAACTTTCCTTGTCTCTCAGACAAAATACTTGCTACCTACAGCTTAAAGGAGAGATTTATTTTGGCTCAGTTACTTTTTTAAAATTTTTATTGAGAAGCAAATGCCAATGAGACAGTTTCAAAACCAATTAATAGGACAGTTTCAATAACTAATACATTGCATATTGCTGTCTTCATAGTGGTTATTCATAGTACAAGATGCAGACATGATATCCCATCCAAATACTATTAGTGAAAATCTTTCTTCTCATTGAATTAAGAGAAAGTAGCCATACATCTAGAGTGGCTTTGCATGTTTCCAAGGCAGGTAGGGGACGCTGGTAGGAATTGCAGTGGAGATCTGTGACTATCACAGAGACGAGGAAGCAAACGGTAAATGGAGGTGTTGAGGAAGAAGATATACATTTCCATGTCACATACCCAGTGACCTGCCTCTCCTTACTGTGCCCCATCTTCCAGTAGTGCACTCAGTGGCTGAACATACCAGTGGGTGTATTCATCAGTGAGTGAGGTGCCTGTGTAATCTAGTCACCTTCCAAAACACCCACCCCTGAACCCACAAAGCTTTGGGAGACACTTACTGTCTAAACCATAATAAGCAGCTTACTCAAATTTAACTCTCAAGTGAATCAAATTATACTCCTAAAATAATTTTTAATAAATTAATCACTATATTAAGAGAAACCTAAGGCACAAATTCCACCCAGCACCAACCCAATTACCAACTGAATAAAATAGACTCTACAAAGCCTAATCATTGTTAAAGAGCTCAGCTAGAATAAGCAGAAAATGATTTCCTCATTCCTACTTACAGAGTAATATAATGTTACATCTTAATAACTAATGATTTTCTAAACTATCTCCACGCTTTTCTTCCTTATGCTAAAGACATTTGTCAGTATACATTTGTACAGATTGGGTTTTTATTTGCCCCCTGAACACTGGAATGTGCTGTTATGGCAGTGCTCATAAGTATAATTTTCAAGACTCATTTTCTCTCTATCATTTTAATAAAAGTGCAATAATTTGAAGTAACTCAGAGTATTATGGGGGACATGTACAAGGACTAGTCTACTTTTTCTTGGGTATTAACAATAACATTTACTATTAAAGGCAGAAGTGAACCGTTTCCAGGATACAAAGAGATTCCTTCAAGATTACTATAGGACAATGGAATGCAAAAGCCCTACAGAGGATACTAGGAAATTTACTCGAATCACATTGGTCAAACTGGATACTAAAGACGTTTCCGAAACCCAATTTAGGTAAGGCAGGCTATCATGTTGCACAGTAATCATTTTGTAATAATGATTTGTGATTTCATGTTATTGTTACCAATAAAAATATCACATTCCTTTTCCTGAAAAGATGGAAGCTCAAAAAAACTAAAATATGGGGGCCAGGGAGATAGCTCAGTATAATAAAAAGTTGCCTGACAAGCTCAAGGGACTGAGTGAACTGCCCCAGTTCTGCCAAAATAATTAATTAATTAATTTTTTTTTAAGTGAACTTTTTTTTTTTTTTGCAGAACCAGGGATTGAACTCAGGCCCTTGCACTTGCCAGGGAAGCACTTATTCTACTGAGCCATCTCCTGGGCCCAAACGTTTTAATACCTTCAATGCATCATTGATCTAAGATTACTAATATGCTGTTTATCTGTTTATAAGGAATATTACCGTTTTGCTGCAGGAGTACAGTGTGATTATTACAGAATACCTTCAGTATTGTGGGGATTAAGGAATATATAATATATAAAAATTCTAGGATACTTTTAATTTTTATTAAATTTATATAATTTTTAATTTCTTTTTTCTTTTTCTTTTTCTTTTCTTTTCTTCTTTCTTTTTTGTGATACTGGGGATTGAACTCAGGACCCTGCACTTGCCAAGCAGGTGCTTATTCTAAGCTATCTCCCCAGCCTCCAGAATACTTTTAGCTCTAAGAATCTATGTTAGGGGATGATGATTTTGCAGCACTTTCATGAAAGGAGCCAAGTAGAGTGTGCATGTGTACAAGTGTGTGTGTGTGTGTGTGTGTGTGTGTGTGTGACATTACATAAATGAGAATTGAAAGGGTTGTCAGTAGAAATTGACGAAGTTTATATAAATTGTACAGTTTATCTTGTTGGAGATTTAAACATAATATTCAGAGCTTCTGTATTATTTTTAAAACCTCCTTTGTTATTTCTGAAGTTGGAAACAATAAAATCTCAGTCATGAGTGATGAAGAGCCCAAGATGTAGCAGTAGCCTAAAATCAGATTCCTGCAGTAATAAAATGAATTTGCTGGTGGGGAGGATACAATCTTATATTTTCAGCCATACAAATGCTATGTACCACGAAAGTTTGTAAATAATTATTTTTATAGACCTGGTGAGTAAAGGGTAGAAGAAAAGCAAGATCACACATTCTAAGAAGCTACAAACATACAAAACTGTCTTCAAGAAACAGAAGTTGGTAATGCTGGTAATTATTATGATGTTTTCATCCATAAAACACTAGAATAGATTTTTAAAACTTATTTTTGAGAAAATTAAAATAAAGCAATTAAAAGGATAATTTACTTTAAAATCCTTAAGAAGTAAACTAATTTACTAAAAATTTGATAAAATAAAAGTAAGAGTTAAAATCACATATCTTCTCATGATCAATAGATAGGTCATGTTAAAGAAAAAATAGTGACCAAGACAGAAATAAAAAAGGGGGTTTTAAAAAAATATGTAAGTTCTGAATATTATGTCTAAATGTCCAACAAGATAAGCTACACAATTTATATTGGCTTTGTTTAACTTTTTACAAGTTTACTCAATCATTTCAAGTGAGAAGGGTTACACATACACACACAGACACACACAGAAAAAAAGACGTAGGGCATCAAGTCCCTGGTACCACAGAGAGAGACAGAGACAGAAACAGAGACAGAGAGACTGTCTTAGTTACTCTTCTCTCCTTCCTGGGACAAATACCCGACACCCAAAATGAAGGAAGGAAAGGTTTATTTAGCTCACAGTTACTGCGGGTTTCAGTCCATACTCAGCTGACTCCAAGGCAGAATGGCACATGGCAGAGAGCATCAGTTCATGGCAGCAGAACAACAGTGCCACAGAGAGCAGTTGCTACTGAAAGTCTGTCTCTGTCTCTAATACTACATTCAGGCTCTCTGCCCCAGGCTGGGGGAAGTACTCACACCCATAATCCCAGCAGTACTAAAACCCCTAATCCCAGCCTTGGCTCACACATAATCCCAGTGGATCATGAGTTAATCCCAAACTCTAAAAGTCCCCACCACATGACTACATGAGGCTTTGGGGGGACAACTAGACATAAACCATAACAGGGACAGAGAGAGAGAGAGAGAGAGAGAGAGAGAGAGAGAGAGAGAGAGAGAGAGAGAGAGAGAGAGAGAGAGAATCTAGAAACCATTTGCAACCACATATGGGAATCAAAAGACTTGAGATCTACAAATAGGAACTCTCAGTCAAATGCTATTTCATTGCATAGTATGAAATAAACTATTTTTGTCTATATGATATATTTTAGTTATGAGTATTGCTTGTTTTAGCTTTGGTTATTTTATCATGACTTGTTCCAAAAAAAAAAAAAAGAAAAAAAAATTTGAGGTTGCCTGAACACAGTAGTGCTCTGCAGTGATCCAAGAGTCATTTGTTCTTTTTCTAGGCTTCTCCTACCTAGGACCATCTTAACTTTACCAGGCCCCCATGTGCACACAACACACAAGAGGAAAAGTGTGTATCCTCTTATTGATAAAAATGAAAGAGAAATGTTTGGCAAGCTGCTGAATGAGAACTTTGAAATTAAAAACAATGACAAGTTCCAAGGGCAATATGAACCATCCATTCCACCAAAAGAGGGCAAGTTGCAGTGACTGGAGTGGCAGGGCATTCTGTTCTTAGCACAAAATAGCAAGTCATGGGAAGTTATTAATGTTGGTCGATAGAACAAAACTGCAAAGAACAGCCAGTTCTTACTTTCTGCAGAACAACTCTGTACCAATCTCAACCTCAAATCACTTCCTTGGCTATCTGCTGGAACTATCAGTCATTCACTGTATCAACCAGTCAACAAGCCAACCAATTAACCACAGTGTCTGAAATGTGTAGAGAAACAAGTTTTTACATATCATTTTTACTTTATTCCTTCCACAATCCTATAATAATGATAGTACTATAGTAACATTACATAGCAGTAGTAACCATTAATAAGGAATAATGGTGGTGAAGTTATTATATCTGTAGTATCCAAGAGGGACTGAGGCTCAGAAAGTTAAGTGCTATGTCCAAGACTATATCTACTAACAATGGAAAACATACCTAAAACAGTTTTGCTTTTAATTAAAGGAATTACAACCCAATTTCTTTTTCTAAATGATATGCCAGAGGGCCAGCAAGATAGCTCAATGGAATAAGCACCTGTTTAGGCAAGCAAAGGGATCAGGGTTCTATCCCTGCCACCACATACCGTACTGGCCCTGTCCCTGGGTACGCCAAGCTAGCCAGCAAGACCAGGCATGGCGGTGCACACCTTGATCCTATGCTAGGAAGGCTGAAAACAAGAGGATCACTATGAGTCCAAGCTGCATAGTGAGGCCTGTACCAAATACACAAAAAAGAGAAAGAAATTTAAATAAATAAATAAATAAATAAATAAATAAATAAATAAATAAATACATACATACATAAAATGATATGCCAGTGCTATTGTCTTTCAAATCAAGGTGTTGGGAAATAAATGTTGTACTTCATTATGTGTATGGAAATAGTTATATGGGCTTACCACATTTGAACTAATTTAGCATTATTTGATTTAATACTATTTGATTATTAAAATGTAATTAAATAGGTAAGGTGATAAACTGTGGATCCTCAGTAGACTTATTGACTTTATGTACATGGTAGGCTGTCAGAATTTCAAGCTGTATAAGATACATATTTTTCCCTGTTTTACCCTTCTTAATTTCTTATAGTTTTTTTCTCTTTCTTTTTTCAGCTTTGTATGCCTATATCTGATAATCTGAACAAGTAGTCTGAAGACAGCCATATGCAATATAGGAAACACTGTTAAAATCATATTATTTTGTTTGGTGAAATTTTGTATAATTTCTAATTTTTTCTTTTATATTACTATTCTGTAGTCTCTTTAAAAAAGGAAAAGGAAATGAATGCCAAATTCAAGAAACATTGTCTGACACTGCAAAATAAGACCAAGTTAACTGTTGGATTATCCAGATCACTGTTCTCTCCTCCAGCAACTCAAATGCACAAAACCAGTGCCACCCCTATTATTGATCCTGACTCTCATTCCAACCAACGCATCCTTGGAAGCACTCTTTCCTCATCCCTTCTCTGAACTGAGTGTTTTACAGTGCTATCACTAATGTATAATTCCAATCACAAAAACACTCTACCTTCTAGATCTCTCTCCATTTCAGTTAACCTTTGAGATTCTGGAATTAAAGGTGGCATATTCTCAAGGATCATACTAAAATTTTGACATCACAGCAGAAATGTCATTAAGGAAGGCAGAAGAATGACTTAACTCTATTTTGCTCCAGCGTTTGATGAGACAAAGAGAAAACCTTCACTATCCATACTTCAGAGTGGAGTGGGCTGCTGGGACTTTACCCACCATACAAACCTTGCTGCCTTTTTAACCATAGCCCTGCTTGGTCCCCATATATGTCACATTAGTCTACTCAGTATCTACTTAGGATGTCAAATGATCCTAATCATTTTAGGAAGTGACATAAAATTACATGAGCTTATTTCACATCAGAAGAATATGCCCTAGAAAAATTTCAGCATTGAATTTTCTTCATAATCACTGTTGTTAATCTTCCTCTTTATAATTACTGAGAATTAAATCTAAAAATTATGTTTTACTATTTGCTGTGAGTTTTCTGTTATCATTAAGAGATTAGATGGGGGCTAGCCAAATAGCTCAGCTGATTAAGTGCCTGCAAGCAGGTGCAGGGGTCTAGGGTTCAATCCCTGGGCCTGCCATGCCAGCCCTGCCCCAAGGGCATGCTGAGACAGCGATTGAGACTAGGCATGGTGGTGCATGCCTATAATCCCAGCTCTTGGGAGGCTACAAATACGGACCACTACAAGTCCAATCTAGTAATGAGACCCTGAATATTCTGTACACCCTTCCCTAAAATACAAAAAAAAGAGAGAGACTAGATGACAGAAATTTGATTATAGTGTTTTGTAATCTTTTCTCCCTTCAAAGAATTCTTCTAGGAAAACTTACAAATTGGATGTTATAACAAAACAACAAAATACATTAAGGAAGACTATCACAAAAATAGAATTCTGTTAAATAAAATCTATTTCTTTTTATTCTGTTTTCTTTTCAAAAGGCTTCCTCCAGTTCCTCGAGTATCCATTTCTCCAGAAATGGGTATGCTCAAACCAAAAGTAAAAGCAATATTGAAAAACAGGATGGATTACTCACTGGAAAGCCTAGTGTTAAATTTTGAGGCAAATGAGAAGTTGGTCATGGACACCTGGCAGCATACTTCTTCAACAATATCGCACATGGTAAGCAGTGCTTATGCTTAGATTTCCATTCAGTGATACCCATTCATTAAGTACCAAGAATACTAACAGGCTCTAAGCAAATAGTTATATGATATTCTCAAGAATCCTATGAAAGTATGCCTTTAAGAAGTGTCTGCAGCCCCCCCATTCCCAAAGAAAGAGGAAGTAAAATAATTTGGTGAATAAATACTGGAGAGCTCTAAATACTGGGGCCTACAGGGCAGGCCAGAAACTACTAATGCAGCAAGTTAAACAGGAGACAGTAGAGGGGGTGGAGCAGTGGCCAAGTAGGAGTCACTCCATTGTCAAATCTCACAGCACACACAGTTCCTAAATGGATGTGTCTCCGTTTGTCCCAGAATCCTTTTGGCTTCTCAGGCTCAGTCTTCTCTTTGTATGATTGTCTCATACATCATCCCCAAGTTCTTTCTTCCTCTGTCTGATTTTTCTTCTCGCTTTTCCCTCACCAGTACTATACTCATAAGCTGTCATTGTTGTCTTGCTTCTGTTCAAAAAGCATTTTAATGTAGATTTTGACACAGTAAGAAAAATTCATGAAATATTATTGCCTGGCTTCATGGACCACTTAAAAGACCCTCAGCCCCATTGTATGGGAGGAGTAGAATAAGGTCTGCACCTTCTTATTCTTTCCTGTGCTCCTTCCAGTGTTAACCCTCCTTGTCCCCACCACACGGCTCACCATCTGCCTCTGTAGAAATGATTCCCTTAATTTTTTAAAGAGTTTATTTCCCACATCTGGAACTCTAAACACTATAATCTAACTTTGCCTGCTTTTGAGCTTAAATAAATGCAATGATGCCTTATTTCTCTTTTGTTTCTTCTTATTGATGAAGTCTATTTCATGTTGCTGAGTATAGAAGGATCTGTTTATTTTTGTTCTTGTGTAGTGTTTCACTAAATGACTATACTGCATCTTATTTATCCGGGCTGCTTCTAGCATGCTCTTGGGTTCCGCATTTGATGTCATTACTGTTTGTTTGTGTATCTAAGAGAATTTGCTGTTGTCTATACCAGTAGAGTACTGTACATTGCACATCAGTGTACACAGGACTATACATGTAGACTTTTAGATATGCCCCATAAAAAATGGTTTAATAAACATACATTTCATTGTTTATATGTAGATTTTATGATTTATCTTATAATTTATTGCATATTTATAATTAAAAATGTATTTAAGTGAATAATTATATGCAATGTTACTTAAAACTTCACCTCGTTTTTTCTCTGTTTTAAATTATCAAGAATTGTGACAAAATCACTCATTATTGAAAGTGAAAACATTTCTTTCTGAAGTTTTATCAACTTTTGAATATTTGACACAGTGGAAATGATTTTATAATTTTAAATTATTGAAACTTTCTGCTGAATTGAATATTTTCTTATGAGATAGTATTTAACTATAATGTTTTTTGTAAATTGTACTTGAAATATATATATATATATATATATATATATATATATATATATATATATATATCCTAGCTTTTTATGCTTTCATTTTCAACCTTTCTGAATCTCTGAATCTTCCACACATTTTCACTTTTTAAAGTTTGGAAATAATGTACTATTATTCTTTCTCTTAATGGTCATGCTAAAAATTATACTGAGAATTATTACCTTATCAAAACTTATTAGTCAGTAATTTATGGTGTTATTCCTAGGTTACCTACTAAATGAATTACTGAATCTTATTACCAATTTAAAATGGAGGGAGGGAAATAATATAACTTAAAATATTCAATACAAAAGAGGACAATAAAACATTTGGGACAAACAACATTGGTACGAGGAACATAATAAAATAATAGATTTACATCCCAAATATATCTAGAATTATAATAATTTTAAAAGTGCAAAATGATCCAGATATAAAATCATTATTAGATTTTAGAAAGGCACATATGATGCTTATAAGGACAGGGAAATAGTGTCTCTTTATTGACCCCAAAAGAGAATGGCATAGTGTGAAACTTTCTCATAGCCATGTAGGGTGCCACACTCTTCACCTAGCAGCCTAAATGTTCAGCTTTCTATGTACTGGCCAATGCCACCTCATCAAAAGCATTCCACAAGTAACTGGCCAGTGCTTGCCCCACTTTCCAAGGGCATTACTAATTTTAGTGTTATGGTTCTTCTTCCTAAGTCATCAGGACTGATTTCTGACCAATCATTTGCCTATTTTCTGAACCTCCAGAGAGGGTCCCTATCCATGTATAATTACCATTATCTTTTTTTTCTGAACCAGGGATTGCACTTGCTAGGGAAGCACTTATTCTACTGAGCCATATCCCCAGCCCCAATTATTAGTATCTATTCAGCTCATTTAGCTCTTAGAATTGAGGCTAGCTTTGTACTTTTAATTTTGGTACTTGTTTTCCCAAATACCTAATAGTTTCTAAAATATTTCATGTTCCTTAGTCTAGCATAATGCCCACATACAACATGACCCTAGTCTTGAAGTACTGTTACTTCTATGAGACTGATGTCAGTATAAATGATGATGGCCATGGCAATAATGATTACCACAAAGATCACAAGTACCAAGCACCAGAGAGTAGAAAACCATATTTAGAAACTATAGGAAAAAAGTGAATTATTCACCTTGTTAATTGAGCTACATAAATATAATTTACAAGTCTTATGTATTACATTAAAATTACCTGGAAAAATTACATTTGAAAGAACTGAGGAGGCTAAATTCTCACCAACACCTGAGTTTGAGACCCTGAATAAACAAGTAAAAGCTAAAGGAGTGTTGTCCTAATGTAAGTATAGCGGTCTCATGCAATCCAGAATTGTGAGTCATAGCTGTTAAACAAAAAAATAAAATGTGCTCACATTATAAGATGAATATGAATGTGTGCAGTATAAATAACAGCACTCCCCAAAATATTACACTTTTGGAAAAAGAAGCCCAACAGCACAAAGAGCATTAGATAAATCTCTTGATTAAGCCATGTAACTTTAGGACAGTCACCTTCACCTGTCTAGATCTTAAATCCCTTCTCTGTGTTATGGCAGATACTCTCGATCCACAGAAACAATGTATAGGAAAATATTTTGGGATCTATGAGCAAAATACATTCTGTTGTCAGAAATTTATATGAATTTGCAGTATTTTCTTTTGGGGCTTCAGTGAAACATCATAAAAAGAAAACAGATTGATTATCAATAAATATTACTAATAATTATATAAGACATCTGCTTTTATGTTTTAAATAGACTTTTATGATTTTGATGTCATGTGATCAAAGACAGACAAAAATAAAGAAGGTACAGTTTTTACGTCCAGAACCATAAGTGCTTAAGCCTCTCTTTTTTTAGGAAACAAACACTGAAGGGAATTTTAGGTACCAAATGACGAAGGTGCAATTCAGTAAATAGATTCAGGAAAAACAGAACCAGCAGAGATTACTGCAATGAAGTGAGAGCACATCAAAGTGGGCTTTTCAGTGTGACAATTGTACCAAGATTTATCCACTTAGTACACTGTGTTAATTTTTATCAAATCTTCCTTCTAATTAGCAGGTAAGCATTTATTTCAAAGGAGTCCTATTTAATACTCACAATGACCAAGGATTATGTTGAAATTTCTCTCCAGGCCTACAAACTAGATTGCTAACTATATTGCAAATTACATTAAATTTTGAAAAAGCCTCAGAGTTCTTAAAGGAAAATGGGCCCTAAAATGCAGGTCGTGATAATTATTATCATCATAATCACCATCAACATCATCTTCACAAGGTTTTTACCAAGGAGAAAAATGCAATTTTAAAGGAAATTGTTAGCCTACAGCGCTTTGCAAGAACAGATTCAAATATGAATTGCTTGCAATTTAGGGGGAATGTTAACAAGCCTGTTTTCAGCTTTAGCAAGAACTTGAAAGCCTAGTAGGGTATATAACATAAAATCCATTTTTATCAATAAGACATCTGTGAACATAAAACAAAAAACCTAAAGCAAAAACTGGCTTGCTCTCTAAAATGCTAAAGGATTTTCCCAAGGTACTGCTGCTTTGAAAAACTGTGGGGTTGTCTGTATGACATGATAATTTCAAAAACATTTTCATCAACCAGTAAATATTTTCTTGACATTTTCTGTGACCACTGCCCACATGCCCCAAGATATTAAGAACTAAAACAGAAACAGGCACAGTCCTATAGAGCATGAGGCCTACTGGAAGAGTAGTGTGAGACTTGAGGAGTTTAGCTAGGGACAGGGCATCTTCATAACTCAGTCCTAGGATTATATCTAGTGTTAGAGTAGAACAAAGCCAGGAGTTCAGTGTTCATGAGCCAATTAACAAAGGGCATGTATACCTCAAGATTAATTAAAGGGGCATGAAAAGTATCATTTTATGTATAACACACAGTACTTAAACATAGCTACTTTTGCAATATAAGAATTTCACTAAAGGAAGTTCAATTAGAAGAAAACACAAAAATAAATCTCCATCAAGGGTCAATATGAATAAAAAAATTTAAGAAACAAACACTGATATAGGAAATCCTTACCCTGGAGACCAAGAGATGACAGAAATTTGGAAGAAGAGCAGGGCTTAAATTCACAGAATCTGAGAGTAAAAACAAAGGAATTTTGACATTATCATGGAAATGTCATTTTCTGGAAGTGGCAATTGGAACACTTCATGATTTGCAAACTGGACTTGAGAAAGTAAAAACTGCCTTTCAGATGTTGTAAAGGAGCAAAGCCTGTGCGTGCTGCCAAGCCTGAGTCCAAAGACGGGCTTGTTGGCAGCAGAATAGGGCTTCAGCGGAGTCCAGTGATGACCAAATCCAGTAGTTGCCATATTTCATGAATGCATAATGATCAAGGTACTGTCATTCTACAACCAGGTGGCTGCTGAAATTCATCAGAGGCTCATGGAAGAAGAAAAAGAAAACCAGCCAGCAGACTCAAAAGAAAAACCATCACAGATGGGTGTGAATAAAAAAGGAAAGAAGGAAGACAAGCCACTTAAGAAAAAAAAGGCAGATAAAACAGCAAAAGGTATATGTGAATTTATCCCCCAGAACTTAGAAAGTTCAACCTCCCCTTAGTAGAAAACAAGCAATTAGTCAGGTACATTAGCCTTAATATTGCCTATTGGGTTTAAACTAGAGATCTGGCTTCTATAAGCTATAAAGTTAGTTGGAAAATCACATTACATATCCATCCATTGTACCTAATGTCTTTATCTAGATAACCAAATGTTCAGCATAAGTCTCTGACAGTTTTAAGCATATTAAAAGAATTTCCAAAATGGCACCATGAAATATGAAGAGTTGATATAAAGGGGTTGACATTTGCTGCCACAAGAAATTTGAAAGCTCTGTGTATCAGAGCTAAATCTTCACCTCAGAGACACAGAGGAAACCAAAGAGGAACAAGAGCAGAACTTCCAGCTAATTTTAGGAGTAGCATTAGCACAAATATTTCCCACCTCTCAATATTTCCACTTGTACATTTTTGAAGCAAACTGAGACAAGAAAGTTAGAGAAGCACACGAAATCATTCTGCTTATTGACTACCATCAAGTGTTCATTGGGAATCCACCTCGCAGAACAGTTTATGATGATGTCAAAGGCACAACAGTGAACTAAAAACAAAATCAAGAATCAAAACTGTGACCCCTGCTTTAAAAATTGTAGTCTTAACAGTGGAGACAGACATTTGAAAATAGTTAATTTTGATAGATGAGGTCCAGGTACTTGGAGGACAAGGTCTACTCATTCCAGGGTTACACTTACTAGACAGTTTACACTTAAGAAAACATGATAGGAGTCAAGGGGAAGTACCAAGAATGGGAGAAGGGTTACACCACTTTAGCTCCTCTTGTATGATCAACAAATGAAATATATATGCAGTATCTGGAAGAAATCCTTATTTTTAGTGAAATAAACAGTCGAGTCCAATTCTATAATTAAACGTGTTAAAAAAATCAGATAGATTAATATCTCCATTTGTAACCAACACATTCTATGAATTCTCTACATGTACTCTATGATTACAGCAGATACATCTTACTACAATTTTTGGCTTTACATTTAAGTCTTCTTCACAAGACTTGAACCCTTTTATTCAGACTCTGAAGAAATAATTATTAGAGTTATATAAAGTGTGCCTGTAGATAGAATCATACTACCGTCTCCTGCAGGTAAATTTGCTGACAAATACCAGTATGTTTTCATTTTCCAATACTCTTTATTAGTGAACTGCACATAGTCACATACTAATTAAAAGATAAGGCTGCAGATCCTGAACTGTCACCTACATGTCAGCCACGTATTCTTGAGGTTATCCTCTTGTCTTCTCTTGGTGAAGACTCTGGGGAACTAGTATAAGGAATTATATCTCTGCAAGTGGCTTGCTATGCACTGTATGTTGGTGTTTACTAATTCTGACCCTATGTTCTGGATTTCACCACCTTTAGATTCTATAACCATCTCCGCACTTGTTCCCCATCTTTTTATGATTTTGTACAAATTGGGCTGCTTTTAGGAACCACTCAGAAGCCACAAGGAGAATTATCCAGGAATGACTGTCAGTACTTCATCAGTCACACTGTCATACTGAGATCAAGGTTCCTTGTTTCTAAGCCAGTAAAGGTCTACAGTTTTGCCTTGTGCTCATTTTGTCCAGGCACAAGCTCTTACTTAGCGTTTTACATTGTGGGTTCTTTACTTAGCATATTACATTGCTCTTTCAGATAAATCACCACCTATAGCAGAAGCCACTTCTGTGGTAGTAACAGCAGATGAGATGGCTGAAATGGAGAGGAAAAATGAATTGAGGCTCAAAATAAAGGAAGAACATATTGCTGCCCTGCAATTTGAAGGTATCAGTGAGAATCAGTGGAGATGACACTTATGAGTAGAAAATAGACCAATGTCAAACAACCCATGCAGTCACACCAGTTGCTTTATACTGTCTAGGTGACACAAAACCAAACAAAATGAAAAGAAAGCAATTGGTTAGTTATTTTCACTTGGTCATAGGAGAAACAGATTTCACTGCTAACTGTGTGAGTCCCATGTTTTAGCTATAGTCTCAATTGCCTTTAGGATCACAGAAAGAAATAAAAGGAATTTTGTAAGAGGTTAGAATTACAAGGATGTAATCTCAAAGAATAGAAACAAAACTACAGCATTTGAAAACTAGGAGATTTTACAGGATTTAGGTGGGGGATACCCAAAGTAAGTGGTTGTATGTTGCAATAATAATAAAAATTTCCCCCATTAAGAAAATAATCCCTGATCAGTGGTCAACAGGTCTGAAAGTGAATTACTGGGAGAAAAGGATATAAAAAGAGTTCAATAGGTATCTTCAAAATTCAAGGGTCTTCTTTTGTCCTTCAGGTAGCAAGAATTCTATAAGATATACTGTTCTATGGCTCCTGTGAATGTCTTATAAAGCAATCAAAATGAAATTTGAAATATTAGAAAGCCAAGAAAAAACTGTTAAAGAACCAATGATCAATATACTAAGCAAAAAAAAATCCTGCAACTGCCGCATTCCATAAACAGAGACACTTTTGCAACTCAGGAGCCACAATCTATTTAGGATGCTTTCCAATCTTCTTTTCACTCTCCTCATTCACCATCCTCATCCTACCACTGACTTTATTAAGCAGAAATAAAATCAGAAATATACTAAATACAAGGACAGTCTGAAGACAGTCAAAGACATACATCTGACCCTCTCCCTGATTCCAAAGGAATTCAGTAGGTTTCATCTTTCAGTTTATTCAACACAGGATATTTAGTGTGTATTTAGTGAAGCTCATTCAATCATGCAATAAAAGTGTATTGAGTTTCTCCCTATGCCAAGTTGTGTGACAGTTGCTGAAGGCATACAGCAACAAAAAAATAAAGTCTAGAGGAAGAGAGATACAAGTACTGTAATATTCACTTACGATGTTCTGTGATACTGAAGATAGGTATACAGAACAAAGGGGTCAAGAAGATGTCAAGAAAGACTTTCAGCAAGACCTAGGAATATGGGTAAGTTTGATGAGAGGACAAACTAGAGTGGGAATGGAGAAGAGAATCATGTGCTGAGGAGAGAGGGTGATAGGAGCACACTGGTGACCTGAGGTGAATAGATAAGAATTATGATTTGGGAGGTGGAAAGCCAGACCCTGGAGATCAAATGCCTTGCCAAAAAACTTAAATTTTCCCTACTGCAGCTGAGAGCTAATGAAAAATCTGCGCAGAAAAAAGTATGGTCACACTTACAGAAATACAGAACATTCAGAGTACCCAGATAGTTTAGTTGGATTGGAACTGTGAGAAAATGATATTTGAAAAAGCAATGTTGAAATTATTACAATAATTTAATGACAGGTGATCAGTACCTAAACTAGCTGGGTGAATAGAGTAATCCAAGAGAGTTAGGGAAGATATTTTGGAAGTAAAATCCAAACCTTGCAAAGTGCCAGCAGCAGTAAGAAGCTAAGGGAAATACATATTTCCCCACCATTACAGCATTGCTGCAAAATATAATGCCACTGCCACCCCAAGGTTCACCCCAAGAAGGGAAGCATACCCAAGACTCTTTGTTTCAATACCTTTTAGAATTCATAAATCATTTCTATATTTCCCAATCCATTTATAGAAGAACATGTTACCATAAAGTAAAATAAATGTGAAATTCAAGTATAGGTTTGTTTTCCATAATTTCTGAACTGACTCTGGCACACATTGCATTTTGCTTCTTAATTAAGGTGGATATTATCTTATCTGCATTGCTATCTTTAATGTTTGCAACATCACAAGCCAAAGCAAGATTTGCTTAAGAGTAAATTCAGTTTATTAGAAAATATATGCAAAATAATTTCTTTTCTTTAATTTTTAAAGAGAATAACAAACAAAAAATATTAGAAATGATACAGAATTTTACTGAATAAGAAAATAGAAATTCAACAATAGTTTTTATATTGCATGTTGTTGTCTTCAACTTGGTTGGTCAGATTATCAGATGTAAGCGTGCAAAATTGGTCAAAAAATTAAAAAAAGAAAAGAAAAAAATTAAGCATTAACTGCTCCTCTCGTTTTTCTTTTTAAATAGAGAAAGCTACACAGTTTCGCCTTGAACTGATAAAGGCAAAAGCACTGAGTGTCCTTGAAGACGAAGTCATGCTTGTCATTGATGCCTACAAATTAATGGAAAAATGGCTTGGTGAAAGGTATTTGAATGAAATGTCCAGGTAAAGTACTGCACGCTTCTCTTAAAAAAAATCGTATTTATTTATTTATTTATTTATTTATTTATTTATTTATTTATTTGGTGCAGGATCTCTCCTCACAGCTCATACTCATAGTGACCCTCCCGTCTCAACCTCCCCTGTGCTGGGATTACAGATGTGTGCCACCAAGCCCAGGTTTCTGGGGCCAGCCTCAGCATGTGGTGCTGGGGACTGAACTCAGATCCTTGAGTCTGCCAGCCAGGAGCTTAGACCAGTGAGCTATCTCTCCAGCCTGTGCATGTCTTTTAAAATATTTTGTTAACTTCTCAGTGCCAAAATTGGCAAAGATTGATGAGGTGTTTTGAGTATCTTTACAAATTTGTTTGACCTTTTAGGAAATCATGTTTGTAGAAATGTGAAGTCACCTTTAGTATATCTGATAATCTGACTTATATTACCTCTTTTCAAGAAATGAAGCATAAATGAGAGGGTTCTATTATAATACCCAGTTTTCTGTATTATTTATGTGTTCAGTTTTCACAGTACTTAAAGGGAGCATTATTGTACAAGTAAGATAATAGATCATTTTAGGACAATTTTTAGAAGTAAGATTATGTTCCATATCATTCCAATATGAGACTTAACAGTAAGGACAAATTAGAGAGATTAAGAATCATTTCTCAAAGTGTTTTGCTGGTGAACTCATTCCCTGGTAAGCCAATACTCAGTTCCACTTGAGTATTAAGTTTGAGTTCCAAGGACTTCACTGAATTGTCTCCAGTGAAGGGCAATCAGTTTCACCCTTTTCTCCCCTACAGTGAATAAAGAATCAGCCCACCAGAGGGGAGATGCTCTCATTGACAAGCAGGAGCTTGATCCTGCGGAATCTCAGGAGTCTCCCATTATCCACAAATTAGTAGCACTTGTAATTGTTGTGGCTCTTGGCAACTTCCTCAAACACTACTCCAAGACACTTCAGAAATACTTAGATGTAAATTTTTTACTGTATATCAGTTGGCTATAAACATTTACTGAAAATTGAGAAATTACTAGGTAAATAGGATACAAATGGCATGTATTCTCAGAAACAGCAACTACCACAGAGGGGGAAAGGATTTTGGCTTTCTTTTTTCCAGGTCTTGTGTCATAATGAAACTTCTAGTGTAAAATCTTCAACTTAACTGTTTAGAACTGTTGTTTTACAGTAAAGAAAAAATGTTTTGGTTTTGTTTTTCTTAAAAAAAGAAAAGATGCACACACATCTCAGTGTAGCTCAGTCAGTTTTGGCCCCACAGTTCCGTGCCTGCTGCTCACAAATGAAAGCATGACTTTTTCCTGATGTGTGAGTTCACTGCTATAAATTTCCCTTTAAAAATGCTTTCATTGCATCTTACAAATTCCAGTAAGTTGTGCTTGAATTTATGTTGGATTTTAGATGTTTAAATTCTTGTTTAATTTCATCTATAACCTATTGGTTGCTAAGGAGTGTGTTACTTAAGTTCCACGTATTCATAGGTCTCTTGTGAATTCTTTTGTCACATATTTCCAGTTTCATTGCACTGTCATCACATAATATGCATGGGATAATTTCTGTTTTTTGTGTATTCTTAAGCATGAACTAAGAACTAGTATGTGGTGTGTTTTAGAAAACATTCTATGTGCAGCCAAAAAGAATGTGTCTTCAGATGTTGTTGCGTGGAACATTCTGTATATGTCCACTAAGTCCACTTGTTTAAAGGTATTTTTCTGTTCTGCTACCTCTTTGCTAATTTTTGTCTGCTGAACATTGAGATAAGGATGTGTTAAGTTGCCCTGTTATTATTGTGGTATTTGATATTAGAATTTTTATGTCCATTAAAATTTGTCATATGTACTTAGGTGCTCCTATATTTGGTACACACATATTTATGATTTTTATCTCTTCCCCTTGTGTTTTTCCTCTAACCAGTATGTAGTGGCCTCTGTTTTTCATTTGATCATTGTTGCTTTGAAATTCAGATCATCTGTGAACAGGATTGCTACCCCTGCTTTTTTCTGAGGTCCTGAGGCATATAGTATTGTTTCCATCCTTTGACTTTCAGCCTATGAATTTAATTATGAGTTAAATGTGTTTCTTGTATATAGCATATTGTTAGATTTTGTTTCTTTATCCACTCTACCAACTGTTTCTCTTAATTGGTGAATTGAATCCATTTACATTGATGGTTATAATTGATATGTATTGGCTTATGTTTGTCATGGTATTTCCTGCTGTTGGTTAGCTACTTTTCCCCTGTGTTTAATTGTTTGCCCTATTTGATGGATTCTTTCCCTTCTCATTCTTGGGGTTGTGGTCATTTTTTTTTTCTTCTTTTTTTTTTT
>PVKA01030674.1:0-27088 GCA_004027165.1 Ctenomys sociabilis | reverse complement strand
TAATGTATAGTATATTACATATTAATTTAGGCATAGTCTGTCCACTATTTTTTTTCTATTTTATTATATCACATTGATATATATGAAATATATCATCATAAGTATACATTTTATGAATATTAATATTTCAGTATTATATGTTAAATATATTAATGTTATGTGTTAATATACTAATATATAAACATATATTTTACAGATTTAATGTCATTAAATTCATCCTAAGCATTTTCTCATCTCTAGGACAGCTCTGCCTTCCCGTGGTTCAGGTTCTCATTAAGGTCATTGATCCTTGTCCTCTGCTTCCCATCCAGAACTATTCTAACCAAATCACAGATTCTGTGGTTAAGTAAATGTTGCAAAAATGCTATTTGCATCCTGCTATTCCCCAATGTGTACAATGCTTTAGGAAGTTAATGAATGAATGAATTCTAGCCTGAAACCCAATGTTTATTAAAAATTTGTATGAATATGGACAGACCTACCAATTTTTTCTGTAATCAGAAAACAAAGTCCTGAAAAATAAAATCGCTGGACTAGTGAGATGGCTCAGGGGACTATAGCGCCTGGTTAGGCAAGGGCAGGCAAAGTGCAGGCAAGCACAGGGACCGATGTGCAAACTCAGGCATCACATGCCCTGCCATCCTTGCCCCCAGTATGGGTTGAGCCGGCCATAGTCTGGTAATGGTGGCTAATGCCTATAATCCCAGCCCTGGGTAGGCTGGAACAGGAAGATCACTTTAAGCCCTAGTTGTGTAGTGAAACCTTGTACTAAATAAATAAATAAAAGTTTACAAAAATAAAATTAAACAATATGGACTAGAATAGAGTATTAGTTTCACTGCACAGGAATAATAGAGACATCTAATTATGAGTGCTTGTAATGGTTGGGAAATACTGTATTTTGAATGGTTATTGAGATTATAATTGAAATAATTTCTTTCTCCAAGGCTCTAAAATAAATAGGGTCAGCCAGAGAGCTCAGTGGACTAGAGTGTCTCTGCTTAGGCAGAACATAGGAACTAGAGTTCCATCTTCAGCTCCATAAACCATTTTGACTCCACCCCCTGAGCATGGCAGTATGCCTGTACTCCCAGGGCTTGGGAGGCTGGAAACAGGAGGATCACTATAAGTCTGATCTGTGTAGTGAGACCTTGTAGACTTTATAGACCCTGTACAAAAATACATTTTGAAAAGTTAAGCAAAAAATACAATAAAGTACTTAGATAGTTTAGGAGCAGAATGAAGGATATTTGAGAAGTTGCAAAATACTAACATGTGAGAGAAAATATATCTAAATACTCAGAGCAGGGTGAAATCCTGAAGCGAAGCATATGGCCCTCCATGAAATTGTGGAGAGTTTCTGTGGTGCTGTTCTGGGCTTCACAATTCCCTCAATGACGGTAAACCGAGGAGGATACTGAGGTTTGTCCTGAGGATTTAACAATTTATTAAAGCCAGGAGAGCCACTGAGAATTTGAGGGTGAGGAAATATGAGCTCCCAGAGTTTTAGGAAAATAAATTTAATGTATAGGTGTGGTGGATGGACAGTTGGTGGGCAACTTGCAGCACTGAGCTGAGCTGAGCCAGAGTGGTACTGGGTGCGAAGGACCTCCCTGAGATTGTTGTCAACAAAATAAATAGGAGGACTCGAGAACAAGAGAAGCTGTTGGTTCTCTTGAAACCGTCAGGGGGCGTTAGCTTTCTTGGAGGAGCGTGGCATGCTGGCTTTCCTGATGAACTTGGAAGCTCTCATCATTTGATGAACGCAAAGCCTTGCTGTTCCCAAAAATGGCTCCCGTTCACTTTGGGGAAACGCGGTCCTTACCTTGAGCATCGCTTCCTGGCTCTAGAGCAGAAGACGGCTCGCCAGGAGAAGCCAGTCATCCTGGCCCTCCTGATGCAGACTCGGCTGCTCTCATCCTCAGAGGAACTCAGGATGTCATTGTCACCAAAGGTGGCTGGGGAACCTTTCTAGGGATCTCCATTCTTTGAGAATTGCTCCTTTGCTCCAGTGCAGATCCTTCATCCTCCTAGCACAGATCCTTCAGCCCACTGGCATGGGCTTTCTAGCTTCCATCACTGACCTTTGGGCCTTCTCAGTGCAGGATTGCATGAGACATTGTCATTGGCTCTTAGCCTACAGTTGGATTCATGGGGGATATGGTTAAGGGCTCCAGGTCTTCATCTGGATTCATTGCTGTGAGATCCAGACCCTCAGCTGGATTCTTTGGTCTTAGTGTGTGAACCGATCTCCTACACTCTCTTTGTATATAACTCTTTAGTTGAGCATTACAAAAATAATACTATAAATTGTGTGTCCTGGGTCAAGTTGTTCCCTTTGGAGAGCTCAGACTAAAACACTAGGTGTGGGTTGAACTGTATAAGGATCCTGGAAAAGAAAATGGATCTAATGTGTGGAAAAAGAAATGGAAAGTGAAAGATAAGAAAGCAAAGTACAGGGCGAGGGGTAGAGCTCAGCAGCTCAGTGCCTATCTGGTAAGGGTGAAGCCCTGAGTTCAATTCCTGGTACCAAAACAAAGAATAAAATGGACTTCAATTAAAAGAGCTTCTTTTTTTTTTTTTTTTTTTTATATGTTTAGTACAGAGTCTACAGGTTCTTACTACACAGTTTGGACTCTTAGTGACCCTCCTGTTTTCAGCCTCCCAAACATTGGGATTACAGACATGTGCCATTAAGCCCAGTCTCAGCTCACCCTGGGAGTACAGCTGGCAGAGTATGCTGCGGGGAATCGAACCCCTGACGCTGTGCCTGCCTAAGCAGGCACTTAATCCACTGAGCTATCTGGCTGGCCCTCAAAAGGCCTTTTTATGAATATGAATTACAGTTATATTTAACAATTCTGAAGAGCTTAAGTAGGCTTCATTGTCTTTCTGAGTCAACTTTTGTAAGTAGCTATGATGCTTAGCAAAGAATAAAATAAAAGCAGGGAAGGACCCCTAATTTTATCTTAAACCTCTATACTATTTATCAGGGTAGAACAGAATAATGAATCCAGTTCATTCTGGCTTAACTACATTTATTATAAAGGTCTGTATGAAGCCTGTAGTTGAAAGGTGCTATCTACTCACAATTTAAACACTGTGATTTCTCTCCCTCTCCCTGATTATGTGCAAATTGCACCTTTCCTTTCATCCATGTGCATATCCATAACATTGCTGTGAGATCCAGGCCCTCTGCGGGATTCTTTGGTCTTAGTGTGTGAACCGCTCTCCTGCGTTATCCATAACACGTGCATTAGATCAAGACAATGAATTAAATTGAATTATGACTAAATATATATTGCCAAATTATTATCTAGCTGCTTATTTGAATATATCTAAATTATCTGCTATTCTTATGTCTTGTGATTAACAAAGGAAGTAATCATTAATCAATCAGTCTGGTTTTATGTGGCTAAGGACATAGCAGTTAAGTAAGCAAGCTCTCCTTTCGCCTGAAATTTTTGTCAATATGTACGTATAGAATTAAGAAATTACATAAATTCACCCATAAGAATGTCATGCAAACATCTGAATGCTATGTATCACTGTTTCCATGAAATGGTGAGAAGGCTCTGCGTTTTCTCAGAGCAAAATAAATCAAAGCAATAGGCTTCTGTCTTTGCGAGAAGCCCTTTCCTTGTGTCCCCATGCCCAGCCTGCTCTGTGGTGGGTGTCACCAGGCTTGGCCTCCTCTCCTCACTGCTCTGTGTGTAGAAAGCCCCACAGCAATGTGGAAAAGGTAACAGGGAATAATTTGTGGTTCTCAACCTTCTACTCACCAGTTCAGTAATCTTGAACTAGTCATGCAGGCTGGAAAGTACTTATTATCTAGTCAATTACAGTAACAGCAACTGGGCCCCACTGTGTCCACAGTGCTATACCGATCGCTGTCAGTGCCTCTCAGGAGAAAAAAACATCAGAAGAACCCAATAAGGAGACAAAAGGTGAATAATATGACATACATTCTGGACCCTACATTTTGTTAAATGTGTTTTTCAAGAGTATGTTTAGTACTTACTAAAAATGGCAAAAGTTTTGTATGTGCAAAGAAAAACCATATTAGAGAAAGAAAAGAACGCAGACTTTTAAAGGAGTTGCAAGGAAGGAATTCAGAGAATTCCAGTTTGAGTTATCATTTCCAGAAGAGGGGCCTCACCCGCACACTTAGGTACTTTACAGGAACACATTAACTGTATTCTGTCTGCATCATTGGTCAGATAGAAGACACTCCTGAGAGCCCCTGACAGCAATTGGTACAGCACTGTGGACACAGTGGGGCCCAGTTGCTGTTACTGTAATTGCCATCGTTGTTATAACAGGAGAGGCACAGATTTTTTTCATTGAAGAAAATACTTCCACCATATGTTTCCAATAGTGTAAAACACAACGCCTGGCATATATTGGACATTCAGCATATGTTTCTTGACTGATTTTTATTCTGTACATCCAAGAAATGCTTGTGAATCTTCCTGAACATGTTGCCCAGTAAGGCATCTTACAAATGTTTGGAAGACATTGTTTCCTTATTTTTTTTTTTCCGTACTCAACCTAAAATAGTCTAGATTTTCCTAGCTTTGAATCAGCACCCAAAATGACTTCATGGAGTAAAAGCATCAAAGTTGACACGGCAAACATATCGTATGTGTTCACATCCATCACAAGGAGCTTAAAAGGATCCCTTTGCTTATGACTAGAAATCAAAATGTTTGCTGATAGATGTGCTTGTTCCTGGACTTAAGAGACTTTATGAGAAAAAATAGTCCTGTGTTTCTGTCACGGCACAGAATACTTTAATAATATTTATCTTAATTATTATTGTGTTTAAAATTATACCAGAGAACCACAAATTAGTCTTACAATTAAGGGAAGAGAACATTATAATAGGTCTTTGTTCCTATACTTTATCTATATATTTTATGGTAGTTGAAGCTGACATTGGTATTTCTTTCTAGCAAGGCCAATAGAACCGCAGGAGGGAACAGGGAACTTGAGGTTTACAGCAGGGGTCCTCTTGTAACAGGAAGTAGAGGCTCAGCCTGCAGACCATGCTCCCAGGGGGTAACTGAAAGCAGGATGAAGTTCCCTCACTGTCTTCATTGTTTATGTCTGTCTCCTTGACTACTCTAAAACTTTGGGCTGAAAACCTACTCAGCTATTTAGCAAAACACATAGGCATTGTTGTTAATTACTTGATATCTGTCTGTTATTGAAAATTTAGTAGTCTTAAATTTTCATAGACAATCTTATCCTTCTTCAAGAATCCTAAGAGTAAAGGAATTTTCAGGATTTACAGGAACACCTAATATTCAGCCTTTACAGAGTTTACTTTCAGACCCCATGACCAAAGCCTCCATGTTTCCAGTCATTGTCCTGACCCTGAAGTTACACGGACCACAGTAAAAGCTGAGCCTCGCTGACGCCCACAGTGAGTCCGTCCTTCCCAGCAGGAGTAGTTTCACCATGAAACTATGCCAAGATTACACCCTAAAGTAAGAGCCTGTACTGAGAAAGGAATACAGTAAACCTGGAACCTCAAAGTTCAAGCTCTGAGTTGCAAAACACCTAGACCACACTTGTATAGAATTATGGATACTGTATGCTATGCAAATCTTGCCAGCTACACAAAGCACAACCTTTTCATTCAATGCTATTTCTTTCACATAACCCCAAAGGGTCTGCCAGCCTCCTCAAGACAGATCTGGAGTCCATTACTTCTCATTCCCTGCATTGCCCTGATGGTTGAAGTGACATCGTGCCTTTCTGAACTTCTCACTTACTGCTTAGAGCTTTAGAATAGGGTGCTGACCTTGGCTGTTTAGGAGGACAGAAGCAGGGCTACTGCCCAAAATCTTGAACAGTAATCTGAGTAAAAAGTATAAAACCCTAAGAGTGTAACTTGGTGGTTGACCTGCGTTGGGATTTTGGTGTTGTTTTTTTCTGATTTCATTTTATTTCATTTTAATCAGTAGTTCAATGTCATGTTTCCTCCCAATGTGCATACTACTCTTGGACTAAGCCTTTTGCGACTCCCTCAAATTTAGAAAAATGTTTTACATAAATTATATAACATTTCCATACACAATGGAAAGATCAACAGATAAGAGCAGAACTAAAATTGTTATAAAAAGACGCTTGGATAACGGGGCAATTGTTGAGTAACAATTTACATGACATTGTACCTGAAAATTTGCCAGTAGATTAAATAAATATTCCTTATTTTTTCAGTATGTTTCACTAGTCTAGAATATTAATAAACTTCATACTTCTCATGGGATTATAGAAGTATATTTTTTATTTTAAAGAAATAAACAATAAAAATGATGCAGAATTTTTAAACAAGATGATAGGACATTAGCAATGATTACTGCACTATATATTGCTGTCTACAGATTAGTTGCTAAGATTACCATTCCAAAAATGGGCATCTGAGATGAATATGCACTTTTCAGAAGAAAAACTAGAAATGGCAAATGAATATATGAGACGTTGTTCAGTTTCATTTTTCATTCAATAAATGCAAATTAAAACAACACTGAGGGGCTGGCAAGGTAGTTCTTCAGTCTGAAGTGCCTGCTTAGGCAAGCTTAAGCAAGTGTATTGGGATCATGTTTAGATCACTGGCACCACATGCTACAGCAGTCCTGTCCTCAGGGTGCAATGAAATGGTGACAACAAAGCAAAAAACAATTTCTTGAGCAGGCCAAGTTACTCCGAAAATTAAAGCACCTACTTAGTAGGGGGAGGGACTGGGGTTCATCCCCAGCATGCCACACAGGCCTCACCCTGGGGCAGGCTGAGACAGCCACTGAGACTGGGCATGGTGGCCCACACCTGTAATCCCAGTGCTGGGGAGGCTGAAAACAGGAGGATCACTATGTGGCTGATCAGTGTAGAGAGACCTTGGACCCTGATATATGTATTCCATCCCACTTCCAAGAGAATGGCTAACATCTAGAAATTAGCCAATAACAAATGCTAGTGGGGCTGTGGGGAAAAAGGAATACTTCTCCAATAGTAGTGGGAATTTAGACTAGTGCAACCAATGTGGAAATGTGTGGAGATTTCTCATAGAACTATGATTTTAAATCATTTCCATTTAATTCATTTTTTAAATGTATTTGGTACAGGGTCTCACTATGCAGCAGCTCAGAGTGGTAGTGATCCTCCTGTTTTCAGCTTCCCCAGCACTGAGATTACAGACGTGTGCCAACATGTGCCACCCTGCCTAGTCTTGGCTCAGCTTGCTCCGGGGTAGGCCTGCATGGCCATGTGGGGCCTGGGATCAAACCCCAGTCTCTGCACTTGCCTAAGCAGGCACTTAGTCCACTGAGCTATCTTGCTGGTCCTAAAATTAATATTTCATATTGATTTTCAAATGCCTATTGAGTGCCTCCATTTGGATAGCATACAAGCACTTAAAATAGGAACTGCTTTTCTCTTTTCATATGCATCCTTGTGGGCTAGCTTTCTCCACAGTAACCAAGAATAGTGTCACCACTCTTCACTGCAGGAACACCGGAGGCTCTTGGCCTTTTCTGCAGTATTTCTTAGCCTCCCGCCACAGCTTCCATTCAACTAAGTGCTGCATTTGGCTATGTTTGCCATCCAAAATCTATGGTACCACAGACACTGGTGCAATCCCTAAAATGAGTCGAAGTATTCAGTACAACAGGAGAGGCCCTGCACCACTGAGCCAATGGTGTGTCTCCATCCCCACAGGAGAGTGTTGGACTGTAGGAGGAAGGTCTGTGTCTTGAAGAAAAGTTCAAGGATGAAGGGATTTGTGCTTCAATGGGAGGTGTCAGAAAGCAATAATCATTCCATCACCTGATGTTTTAAAGATTTATCTAAGATGAGAACAAAGGACTAAAGATAGAATTAGTGAAACAAAGTTAAACAAAACCAAACAGACCCAGAAGCACAGCGTTCCTCCAGGCTAGCTAGGAGAAGGGTGTTTAATCATTTCTTGAAGTTTATGGACTCTTGGTTGCATCTACAAGGTATGTTTACGGAATTGCCTAATTTTAACCTTGATGTGTCACCTCACAAGAGCAGCATTTCGTTAGAATAGCAGTTCAGCTGTTGATGCCTTGTTTAGCTATAGGGCTGTTTAGCTACAGAACCACAGGGCTCTGGATAGCCATATATTCAGTCCTTCTTTTCCTCAGAGACATTTTATCATTGCAGACATATTTTACAGGTTATTTCCCTGGCATGGAGTGCATGTCTTCCACTTTTGCAATTCTCTTAATGATACCTCGTTTTTATAATTAATTCATAGCATCCCTCTGAAAACTATCTTCTAATTAAACAACCTAAACTGTGTTTCTACCCATACCTTTATTATATTTATAAAAAGTACAAATTCAGAGTTTAAAAATTATAGGTATGACAGTCACCACAGGACTAGCTGCTACTACAAATCATTAGCCTACTGGCACATATTCTTTGAAAACACATGTGAATGACTATGCAACTATTTTGAGCTTGTCCCTGCGTGAGGCAAAACACAGGAAGTGAGGCAGAAATGAACTATATGTTTGCCCCCAAGTAGTTTTTGTTGACTGAAGAAATATCAAGTACTATTGATTCAACATAGGCCAGATAAATTAATTTCAATTCAATAAAATCAGGATTCATAAACATTTTTGTTTATGTGTATGTCAGGTGGATTTGGCAAAAGATTATGCAAAGAGGAAGATTATATAAGGCCCTGTCCCACAGTAGAATTCTTGATGACACACACAAAGTCTTTTTCTTGGTTTGTTAAATTGTAGTGCTCTATAAAAACAGCCACATGCATAGGGAGAGTTGTTACTTCTGCTCTACTGCTGAAAAGATAATTTTTTTATCCAAATGTTTGATTGAACATCACTGCCATTTGCTCCTTAGGAGTCCTAAGAAGAGGGGGGCACTGTGCGTGCTAAGTGCAGTGCTTCCTAGAGGGAACCATTCGCTTTATAATTCAAGACATGGGGGAGCCAAGCTCCCTGTAGCACAGAACAAATCCAAAGAGGAAATGAATGGCGATGAATGTGCATCCAGAGGAGATGGGGCCTCTTGGTAGAGCAACCCAGTGAGGGGCCGGGAGAGCTCCAGGCTTAAGCCATGACAGCTGCCAGTATTCTTAGTTTGATTCCTGTGAGAGCAGATATTAAGGCTGAATTACACAACAACAACTTCTGGTTTCTAGTAATTACCATTATGACTCATCTTTGCTAGCATTTTTCTTGGGATGCATATAGTAAATATGACCTAGTATCCTTAACTAATTCTTTTTAACAAGGTAAAGTTTTCTAGCCAGTATGATTCTGATAAGTATTTAAGCATAAGCTGCTTGATATGATCAACTTGTATCATTCCTCTATGCAATGAAAGTGAAGTAGCCAAAGTAAATATTTTTATCTTCTGATGCTCTATTAGGAAGTGCCAAGCTGGCCTGTCTAGAAGCCATGGAGGACAATCCAAGTAGACCCGAGCTGGTCTGTGTAGAACCCATGGGAGATAATCAAAGTGAGCAGAGCCTGCCTTCCTTCCAAGCTGCTACAGTTACACAGGGCCTCTCAACAAAGCATTTCTATTAAGGATGAAGCTTTTTTCTCAGGGAAACACACTCAGAAGTCTTTCTATGGTATCTAGGCCCTAGGTCAATAGTTTTAAAATACTACAAAAGTTAAAAGAAAAAAAAGTCTCCATGTATCCATTATTCTTGGGTCTCTAATTTCAGTAGTATTCTCTTCTTTGAAAGTTACTCTGACTATTCCTTCTCTTTTCTACATAAACTTCTTGTGAAAATGATGAAACTTAAAGATAATGTGAGAGAGAAAAAGGAGAGATAAAAGACAGGCAACAGAGGAAGAAATCTGTTAGGTTAGATATTTAATATTTTATCTAGTATTAAATGCGAAAAAAATATAATGAGTTTATGTGATTTGGCCCAACTTATCCTATTATCGTTATACTTACTTAATGGAGATTTTAAAGAATATTTCTCAAGCAAGTAGGCTGCTTGTTTATTTATATCTATTTGATACTGGGGATTGAACTCAGGACCTTGTGCTTGCCAGGCATGTGTTTATGCCACTAAGCTATCTCTCCAGCACTTAAGCAAGTAGTTTATTTATTAATAATTTAACTTTAGTGGTTATCTGCCACTGGTCATCAGCTGAATGTCTTCATATGAAAATATAACCATTCTTTTTTTTTTTTTTTTTCAATTTATATGATATGCAAGCTTTTCTTTTTGCTGATTCTTGAGAAATGGGTGCATTGCTAATATCACCTATACTCCTTGCACTAGTTAGCTTTGTTTCACTGGGGCCTGCTAACCAATATACACAACTTCAAGAAGGAATAGTTTAATGCTATTTGTGAGTTTTTTAAAAATCAATTCATCGTTGGCTGGAAAATCATTGTGGAAGAATGAGACAGAACCAAGCTGCCAGGTCCCTGGCTGCAAGTAGTGGAGCACAGGTGACTAGGCTCATCAACATTTGCACTCCAAAAGCAGGTTTTGAGTGACCCAGCTGTAGCTAAGCGCCGTGATGTACACACAGTATAAACTTTTAAAAGTCAGTAGATGGGAGGGCTGGCCAAATAGCTCAGTGGATTAAAGCACCTTCCAGTAGGGCCAAGAGCCAGTGATTCCATCCCTGTGCCTGCCATGTCAGCCCTGCCCCAAGTGTATGCTGAGACAGTAATTGAGACTGGGTGTGTTGGAGCACGCCTGTAATCCCAACTCTTTGGAGGCTGTAAACAGGCAGATCACAAGTCTAATCTAGTAGTGAGGCCCTGAATACCCTGTGGAAAAATACAAAATAAAAATAAATAAATAAATAATAAAACTAAGAATAAAAAAATAAAAGTCAGTGGATGAATTCGCTGATGACCACAGTACCCTCATGTTCCAACCAGCTCCAATTTGGCAGCTCTCACTTATGCCAAATTGGCGATTATGAATAACTAGAAGATGATCCCTTGTGGACTGGACACTTAATTAGATTTGTTAAACTACAATATAAATGCAATAAGAGCATAATAATTCTGTTGAATGTGACACAAATATCCTGCATTATTTATTTATATCTATTTGATACTGGGTGTTGAACACAGCACCTTGAGTCTCCACAGTCCTAGTATTATTTCAATGTCCAAATGAGAGTCTTTTCTTTTTTTTTTTTTTTTTTTTTTTTGGTGGAACAGGGGATGGGAAGCACTTATCGCACTGAGTCATCTCCCAGTCCTATTATGTGAAGACTTGGCTTCCTTGCCCTCTTTTTCTTTTTATTTATTTATTTATTTATTTATTTATTTATTTATTTATTTATTTATTTATTTTTAGGTGGAACCGGGGATTGAACTCAGATACTTGAGTTTGCCAGGGAAGTGCTCATTCCACTGGGTCATCTCCCCAGCCCCAAGAGAGCTCTCTCTGAGACTCAAGGCAAACTCCTACAAACCCCTTAAAAGCTAAAAAAGCAATTTGTGTTTCCCCAGTGTGCAATAGTACATGGTAAGCAGTCCCATTCCAAATGGCAGAAGTGAGAGTGCAAGAAGGAATTGAAGCAATAGAAGACCAAAGCCTGGTGGCAAGTTTTGAGCCTTATGTGTTTTGCCCAGGATGCAAAGCGCAGCATCCGGGCCCTGTGCACTCCACAGAGCTCCTCTTTTGGGACGGCTTTGCTCACTGCCTGCAGTTAGTATTGGTAGATCTTCATTTTTCTGGTCTCCTACTTCCTGTGGTCTTCACTGTATGTTTGGGTTCCTTATTACAGTTCTTTATTCCTCCATCTGTGGTAACAATACCTAATTTTGAGGCTTTCCTTTGAAAGGTGAGTGGAAGCTCCAGGATCCTGTGTTGATGCATCCATGTGGCTGAAAAGCCAGAACCATATTGTAACACCACGGTCAGTCACCTACTGAAACAATGTCCAGAATCCATTGGACCATGGCTGCTATGACCTCTATGTGCTTCATTGACTGCCACAGTGAAATGAATTCTGGGAACAAATTCCTTAAGTGGCCCTTCCAAGAGGAAAGGAGGACAGGGCCTGTTCTTCATTGAAATCTTTGCAGTTTGTTGTATAGGGTACTGACAATTGAACTCAGGGTCTTTTCCCTAAGTTATATCTTCATTCTTTTTGTGTTTTGCATCTTTGCTTGATTGCCTTTTTAAAAATGTGTTTAGTACAAGGTCTACAGGGTCTCACTATGTAGTTTGAACTTGTAGTGATCCTCGTGTTTTCAGCCTCCCAAGCAGTGAGATTACAGGCACGGGCCACCACCTGCTTAAGCAAGTGCAGGAACCAGAGTTCGATCCCCAGTCCCTCCACAGGGCAGGCTGAGCTGGAGAGCAAGTCCTGCTCTGGTGCTGCATGCCTGCAATCCCAGTGCTGCAGAGGCTGAAAAAAGGAGGATCACGATAAGTCTGAGCTGCATAGTGAAACCCTGTACTGAATACATGCAAATGAAAAATAGATAAGTGAAAACAACTTAATTATTCCACTAATATAGAAGCAACACAGTGTTTTAAGAAAAGCACATCTACAAAGATTTGAAAATTATTAAGTCACTCAGCCCTACTGTATCTGATCAGAGAAACTGATATCTTCAGTTAAGAGAGTCTAGTATCCCTTCTCTAGTTAAGCTAGGGCTAAGAGTTACCCAAAAATAAGGTACAAAATTAAATTTTTCAATAATTGCAAGTAAAGTTGTAATTTGGTTCTTTCTAGAAAATCATAACAGTGATATCCAGGGCAATGCATATGAAATAGAAAACAAAAGATCTAGAAACCACAATTCTCCTTTGCAATATTTGTTTACATTCTAGCTTTTCTCCTTCAGTATTAATTTTGAAAGATGATCACTATCAATATGGAACATCTCCACATTGCCTGTATATCCTAAGATTCCCACTCAACTTCAGTGCCATTTTATAATTCTGTGAGTTTTTATTAGTGATAAGGTATTATATTGATTTAGACCTGCAGTGGTAGCAAGCTGCTTAGCTTGTTTTCATATTTGACTGTCCTTAGGTTTGTATATTTCAATTTGAAACTGACATAATATATACATCTCCAATGCCACTGGCATCTACAATTATTTATCAGTCATAAAGACATATATTTTACAGAGGAGACTTGAAATATGTTTTTATTAAATAGAAATTTAATCTAAATCATACCATAAATTGAAGTTTTGGTTTGTCAACACAAAACATCTTTATCAGGTAGAGTCAGAGCATAGTAACTAGAAAGCTTATGTTGATGTTCCAGGGTGCTTATTTGCATGGATTGTTCAAGAATCTTGGAAGGTCCTATGATTTGTATGTATGCATTTATAAAAATTAACAGGTATAAGGTTTGTTGATGTATTCTTTGAAAACCCAGTGTCTCTTTCTCCTGCCATTTCCTTGCTATAATAATTCATAAGAGGTAGTGTGTATGGAGAGACAGTAGGATTTGTGCAGCCATAAGTCTGCCCTATCATAGAACTGAGGAAGGTTGATTCTGAATACTAAAAGTAGAAAGTACTGGTGTTGATGTGTTTGGGTTTTTCATAGTCTCCTTGTCTTGTAGGTGGTCATTTCTGTTTATCTTTGTGTGGTTCTCTCTCTCTCTCTCTCTCTCTCTCTCTCTCTCTCTCTCTCTTCTCTCTCTCTCTTCCTCCCTCTCCATTTCTCTCTCAACGTATTTGTATTTATCCATTATATTAGATAAGGACCTGCTATAAATAACTTTTTAACCTAGCTACCCCTTTAAAGACTATCTTCTAGTAGACCTAGAACTATTAAGTTTTAGAATTCCAACATTTAATTTATTTTCCCAAAAGTTAATCTTATAATAGATGAATAACCTAAGTTTTAGCACACAGATATACAGAAATACTCATTAGTACTACCCAGTATAGTGAAATTATTGTGAGGTGATCATTTTGTGAAATTTCATCCATTATCATCTGCCTTTCCATCTTAATGAAGGCTATATATAGATTTAAATATTTTCTACCAGAATGTTGTATTGCCATCAGAAGGGTATTAACAGTAAAGAATTAATAACACTTCAAACACACATAGCAAGAAAGTAGTACATGAAAATTCTTCCAATTTACAGGATATAAGTATAAGAAAATCAGAATCTGGTTTTTATGAAAATCTAATCCAAAGGGGAAATTTTCACATATACAGTCTGGATTATGATTGATAACATAATACACACAATTATAAATATAATAAATATGCACTTTTCCTCTTCTTCATGGAAATTATGAGGAATTTATTAAGGTTCCCTCTTTTTAGACATAGACTTAATACAGGACTAAAGAAAGCAATGCCACCTACTTCCTACATGAGCATATCTGCCTGTATCTTAAGGGTTGACATATCTTACCCTGTTAAGATCTGTTCTACCAAATGAGGTAACATGCAAACATTCCAGAAATGTAACACAGTGACTTGAAGAAAATAGTGCTCTATCCAGCAACAAATTCTCTTAAGCTCTATAACCAATGTATGTTAATGAATCCATCAGAAGAGTAGTACTATTCCTACATATGTCAAAATAATGTAGTAGCACATTATTTAAATGCATGTAATTGTTAGCATATATAATTTATTTTTAAATTAACATTGTATATTATTCACAGTGTCAGAACAATAATAAATATTCTTGTCATACCTGAATTCTTTATTTGTATTTTTTCAGATTTGAAAATGTTAGGATTTCTTTTCCTTCTATTAGTAATCACTTGACAAAGTAATTTTTTTTGTAGTTTTTAGGGAAGGGTCCATAGGGTCTTCAGGGTCTCACTACTAGATGGGCCTCATAGTGATCCACCTGTTTACAGAATCTCAAGAGGTGGGATTATAGGTGGGCACCATCACGCCCAGTTTCAATTGCTGTCTCAGTGCACCGCCAGGCAGGGCTGGCACTTGCAGGCACTTTAATCTGATGAGCTATTTGACTGGTCCCTGAAAAAGTAATTTTGTATTCAAAGTTTCCAAATAGCTAGAAAGCCTAAGGAGGCCTTAGGTAGCTGAGCTATCACATCAGCTCAAGTAGAGTTTGCATACTGTATCTGGAAGTACCTGTCATTCCAAATTGTTCTATTACATGGTATTGAAGATTAGAAAACTACCTGAATTTAATTAATGAAAGCTGATTTTGTTTCAGAGACAAAAAATTATAATCACTTTTAATTATATACATATTAAAATAATGTTCAACTATCTAGTTTTAGTCTTGTTTGTATTTAAATGACAGAATCTATCCCTTTATGTAATTTTCATGATTACATAAAGGGATACTGCTTAAAATTTCAGTTAATAAGTATATGATGAAAAGTGTTATAAACTTTATAATAATTGGAATCTTGGGGGCAAACTTTCAATATTTGCTAAGATTCTACTGTCTAAGAGGGATGGGCCCGAGGGCACAGCTCAGGGGCAAGTGTGAGCTCATGATTTTGATGCCCCATTTTAAAAAACAATGTATTTAGTATAGAGTCTAAAGGGTCTCATTACACAGATCAGATTCACAGTGATCCTCCTGTTTTCAGCTTCCTAAGCACTGGGATTACAGACACGTTCCCCCACACTCAGTCTCATTTTTAAATACTAACTAAATAAATAACTAAGTAAAAAAAAATAAATAACAACCCACTATGATGAGAAAAATGTGTAAGCAGAAATCACATACTTCAAGCTCTATGGTATTAACTCTGTTCTTTTGCTTTTGTTTTTGTATCAGGCATCAACCTCAGGACCCTGCCTGTGCCAGGCAGGCTCTGTGCCGCTGAGCTTCACCCTCAGCTCTAACTCTGGTTTAGGAACAGCCCACCATCTTGCTATGACGTAGCTATCTCTCTTCTGGTAGGGATTAACTTCAAATTTGCTCTGTACGTCTGTTAGTTATGCATTTCTAGGAGTCTGTAATCACGGAATTGGGAATCCAGCGTTTTAATTGATCTGAAGCAGAAATAGGTGTGTGTCTGAGTTTCTTTCCCATGCTGTGTCTTGACAGTTACCAAAGCACCGGCAATTCTATGCTGTGCTTCCTAACTCTAGAGGAAGAAATGCAGAAAATGCTAAAAATAAAAACCTGTTTTTGAAGTGCATTATACTTCATCACCCCCCATAGGACCCAGAGCATTTATTTTAAGAGCTGTGCAGTGTTTTCTTTTTAAAATTTTAATGTTACCTTGATTATTCCTATGTTATCTGTGAAAAGTGAAACATGTATTTTTGTCTCAGTGTAGCACTAAAGACTTATTGGCTAATTTTGATGAATTTTATGTTATCTCTTTACATCAATCAAGTTATTTGTATTTTGATCACTTATGTTGTTGTATGACTTAGTATATATAACATGTTTAGAAATAATTTCTATGAACATATTTCCTGTATCAGGATTCATACTTTAAACAAATACACTTTCAGATTATACTTTGATATAACTATAGAACATTACACATGTAAGTACTAGTTCTTTGCAATACAGGAATTATTTGCCTGGGTATTAAATAAAAGAGGGGTCAAAGTCAAATGTGACATTGCTAAGTGACCCCCTATGTCATTTCTAAGGAGAAACTTCAAAATGTGTGAGTCCTTGAAAAAAATTCAGAAGAGCAACCTTTAAAATATTTTTCATCTACCTTTTAAAAACATACTAATATTTAAGAAGTTTAATTTAAGCCTAACTTGCAAATATTATAGGAAATGTGCAGTAATCAGAAATGCTTAATTCAACCTTGGAAAGACAGACATCATTTAAGGAGCATCTTACATAATAGCAATTTAATTGGTATTTGTTTTAAAATTTGCTTTAAAAATAAGGAGGCATGAATACTTTCACAAAGTGTGCCAATGGAGAGCTGGATAACATAAACTGATGCTCCCGGCTCCATATGAAGCCAATAATATTTTAGAATACTATGACAAGGTAAGTGAGGCACATGCAATAAAAAACCATAATTGGATGCAATATAGTATTATATATATATACTATATTCTCTATTATATATATGTACTATTCTCTATTATATATATATATATATATACATATATATAATATACATACATACATATATATATATATATATATATATATATAATAGAGAATAGTACATTTTGAAAACAAGGAGGCAACCAAAGATTGTGTAATAAATGACAATGAAATAAACAAATAAAAATTTGCTAATAAAGAATGACGAAATATAATTCATTCACTGCACCACCATATTAAGTAAATTTCATTGAATTAAAGAGCTTTGTATTAAAAACATGCAAGCTACAGGATGAAATTAGACTTTTTGAAAGAGAAGAGGATAGGTCAGATTTATGGAGAAATTTAATTTTATCTACTTTGTGGTGATGAAGATATTCACTCAGTAAATTTAGAGATAGTGTGCTATGTATGTAAAAAAAATTACATGTACATGAGTTTAGAAAGGTCAGATAGTTCATGTTTCTTTTATGAAAAGGCATTATTCTATGTATTACATCAATTCACTATAAAAAGTATTGGCACAGTCTAGGAAGGGCCAAGTCCTATCTCAGTTAAAGATTTGCAAAACATAAGAAAGAAAATGAAATATTGAATTTATCAAACAAATATTGAAATATGAAAATGCATTTCAGGATGTTGTTTAAGCTGAAATACTCAACAAATATTCCTAGATTAGTAACTTTAGACTTTTAGACATGCCTCCAAAAAACAAGAACCCAGCAATGTGCGTATCTTGTGGCACAGACATCTATCCCAAGATTTTGGTCCTAAACAGAAAGGTATTTACTAAGAAAGGCAGCCAGTGCAACATTGATAGACATTATGATTGAATGCAACCATTTCCTTAATTTTCTTTTATTTTTCTTTCTCTCTTTCTTTCTTTCTTTCTTTCTTTCTTTCTTTCTTTCTTTCTTTCTTTCTTTCTTTCTTTCTTTCTTTCTTTCTTTTTTCTTCCTTCCTTCCTTCCTTCCTTCCTTCCTTCCTTCCTTCCTTCCTTCCTTCCTTCCTTCTTTCTTTCTTTCTTTCTTTCTTTCTTTCTTTCTTTCTTCGTATTTTAGGGAAAGGTGTACAGGGTGTTCAAGGTCTCACTACTAGATCTGACTTTTAGAGATCTGCCTGTTTGCACCTTCCCAAGAGCTGGGATTAATTACAGGCATGCGGCCACCATGCCCAGTCTCAATTGCCCTTTCAGCGCACCCGTGGGGGCAGGGCTGGTAGGTCAGGCCTAGGGATTGAAACCCTGGTCCTGCCTGCCTAACCACGCACTTGAATCTGCTGAGCTGTTTACCTGGCCCAACTTAATTTTCTTAAAGTAAGTATACCAAGAGCCAGTAAGATAGCGTAGTGGACCAGCACTTGGTTAGATAAGCACAGGAGTCAGGATGCGCTCCCTGGCACTGCATGCCACACAGGCGTGCTGAGCCGCGACGGAGTCTGGGCACGGTGGCACACATCTGTAGTCCCAAACTAGGGATGCTGAAAACAAGAAGATCAGGACAAGTCTGAGCTGCGTAGTGAGACCCTGCATAAAAAGAAAAAAAAAATCTATAAAATAGGTACAGCAAAGGCCATAGACATCACAAAAAACTTGTTTGGAAGCTAAGACAAAACTAAAAATAGTATTGATATGATAATCAAAAATCTAAAATACACAAGATTTGTTATTATAAAAATGTGCCTAAATGTTTTGATTAATATGAAACAATAGAATTTTCCCTTTAGGGGATTAGACAATAAATCATTTATACTTTTATTCTAAAATTTACGTTATTGCTTTAAAAAGACTTCCCTTGAAGTCACATTTTCAATTTATTCACCATTTTCAAAAATTCACCAAATTTAACTGAATTCAGTTATTGTTACTTCGTTAATGTAAGAAGTTTAAAATTATCTCCTATTTTATACTAAATTGAGGTATTTTTTTTTCCTCTGCTCTGCTCTGCTCTCTGTCTCTGTATATCTGTGTGTGTGTGTGTGTGTGTGTGTGTGTGTGTGTGTGTGTGTGTGTGTGCGAGCACACACGTGAGTGTGAGAGACAGAGAGAGAGAGAGAAAGCCTGTGTGATTCTCTGAGCGCTACTGCCACTCCTCGGAGAGTGTGTGTTGTTTCGAGAGTGGGAGAGCGGAAGGGAAGCTGTGTGAGCTTCGCCCTTTAACCTGCCTGCGTCCTGCTGCTCGGGCCTCCCTGTAAATGATGGAAAGTGGCGTTATCTCCTTCCTATCTTGACAGATACCAGGATGAAGGCACACCATTAGGCTGCCAGGCAATAGATTACCCCTCTTGTTCTATTTAACCTAAGTTGCCACATGACAACCTCAAGAGGCTGAAAGAGGCTCCCGAGACTGCTTTGGGAAATTCCGTCTTGCACAGCTTTCAAATCCCAGGTGCTTAGTCTTGTGTCTAAGATTTACTTTTATTGTGTTTTGTTTATACCTTTAATAACAAAATGCTACATCTTAATTTTTTAGAAGATAGTTTTTAGGTGTTCATATCTAATATTTTGACAGCAAGCTTGTACTTCCACTATTAACATACACACTCTAGAAAAACTGAAATTTCATGAAAGAAAACTCAAACTGTGAAAGCTGATTCACCAGTGATATCTATTTTGTTACTTTTTATTTCTTCACTTTCTTGTAGCAGGCGTTGTGCTGAGTCCTGAGACAGACTTTAGTGACACATCAAGAATTAGAACATCCTCCTTTCGGGTTGCTTTCTGGTGGGGAAAGAAGATATTGCTGAGACCCTTCCATCAGGGTGGCAGGACAGATGTATGTGGCGTCTGTGTGGCCCGATCCAGGCCATGGGGATGGTCTCTGTGTGGGAAAGCCTTCAGAAGCACAGAAATTATTTTACTTGTCTAGGGAAATATGAGTCATTTGCCAAACATGCAAAAGAAGTAAAAGAAGGAAGAAAAGGGAGAAATACAAGAAACATGGAAAGCTCAGAGTGAGTTTTGGTTGCAAATCATTTTAAAAGTGTAATAAGAGGACAGGTAGATCATACCATGTGATCCTTGTCCCCACTTGACTTTAAGATTCTTGGGTCCATTTTACACATATATTCCAGCAAATAATATTATAGCAGGCAGACAGCATCGTGCTTCCACAATCGGCTGATGGAACGAATGACTAAAAACTGCATTATCTTAGATATATTCAAACCTAAATGATGAAAATTCTGTTATTTTTTAAAAATTTTCTTTGAAGACACCAAATAAATTTAGACTATGGTGGTTACAAAGCGGGGTAGAGAGCAGATTTTAGTACTCTTGTATTGAAAGGAAGCAGTGTTGAATTGTATTTTCCCTCAGTTGAGAAGGGAAGTGAACTGTGCTCCCTGGCAAGCTTGCAGGGGTCCTTGACTCCGTGAAGAAAAAGGTGAGGTTAAACATCATAAACGCCATTCTATCACTTACATAGGGGTTTTCACAATAGAAGACATTGCTTTATAATGAAAATATGCTTATAAATGAGGTTTCTAGATAAGAAAGCCAGAGGACATATATAAGTTGTAACAGGTCAGCTATGATATGACCATTTAATGCCATTACTAGATAGCAACACATTTAATTATAAATGACCTCATTTAAAAGATACACATAGAAGCTGCAGTGTACCAGTAAGCTAAAAACAAGAAATTCCAATTGAAAGGCATAATGTAGCAGACTTTTAGCAAGTACAGAATATGACAAATTATAATTTTATTGCATGCAGTTTGATCTCTGTGAAGCATAGTAGTTCTAAAGGAGGAAAATTCTATAAGCCTATTTTAGTTCAGTTTAAGTTAGTTAAGTTAGTTTAGTTTCACACTGATTTAAGATGTTTGATTTCTGATGGCAGGAACATACATTCTGATACATATGTTTTCATATATACACATATACGTACACATATACATAAGCGAATATTTATATGCATTTGTCTGTATATTTATATATTTGTACCTATGTACACACATAAATCTATATGAAATCACCTCAGCTCTGTATTTACAGAATTAACACAGCCTAAAATCTTAGTAAGACTTTTCTTGTCTGACATATATTATATACAATATATATATATATATATATATATATATATATATAGTCTGATATACATTGTATATCCTGCATATATATATGCATAAGCATGTCTCTTAAAATGTCAAACTAACACATTTTATAAAAACATGCTAGGAACGATCACACATGCCTGTAGTTCTAGTACTTGTAGTTCTAATACTAAGGCAGGAGGATTGACAAGAGCTAACCTAGGCTGCCTAGTTAGTTCATGGCCAGCATAAACTACATTGAAAGATCTCAAAAGAGCACATACATCTGCATATATATGTATGTACATATACATACACATGTGTATGTATATACACATATGTATATGTGTATATATTCATTCTTATAAAGGAAAATAATGTATATATTCATTATGACTAATAACACTTATTTTTAAAACTTATCTAACATAATCTATACTTCAATTTTCATAGTCATTTGTATTTTACAAGTTATTATTTGTGCAATTAATTTTCATGAATGAACTCAAGGCTGAAATAATCAATTATATTATTGAGAACTACAAAATTCTTAGTCTAGTGTTTTACAAAGTGAATATCAAAGAATAAAAAAATGCTCTACACCAAAATTTTTCCGTTTCTATTATTAGGTTCCATTGTGCAAATTCAGCTGTCTGGAATGATGTCAAGTTTTAAGATGTAATCTAATCATTATACTCTTCATCTCTTTGCAACACAGTCCAGCAGAAAGATGATACTGAGAGTGGAAGAATAATTTTTATGCCAAATATGAAGCTCAGAGAACCTTAGAGATACTAAAATTTTAAGTCATTTAAATTTTTAATTGAGAAATGAGTCTTTAGCCAAATCAACACTAATAGTTGGTAGTTTCAGATAGATGTGCAGCTATTCGTGAAATTTTAACAAAGGCAAGTGAAATTTTTATTCCACATTGTTTCTATTGTAGAAACAAATGTTTTGAAATATTACTTCTCTTAATTTTGCCAAATATTAATTATTTATCTCTTGACACTATTAGAAATACATATTGTATTCTTCATTTCTAATAAAGATGAACACCTCAACACCTCAAATATTTAAAAAGAGGGGGAAAAAGAAATATTTAGATGTATTTATAGTTGATAGGAAGTAAGTGTGAAGATTTAATCTATTTGCAGTTATTTTGAGAACATTACATGCACAAAATACAAACCATATGAAGAAGAGTATCAATATGTATTTGAGTCTTAGAAGTGCTCAATATGGTAGGGAGACATAAGACAGTACTACTTTTTAGTTGCATATTTAATTTCTATAAGACCTAACTGAGGGGAGCTTGGGTTACCTGGAGCTTTACTGTTTTAGCATAGCTGCCTGTCCCTAAATTCTCATGGATCACCCTCTCAGCACTTTGGACCACCTTGGTGGGTCTGAGGACTTCACTTGACATTTCAATTAAGAAGACTTCCACTAAGGAGACTCTACAGTATTTGCACATGTGGGTCTGGTTTATTCCACTTATGAGTATATCTTCAAATGGCATCCACTTAAGTATAAATGCTTCAAGTTTATCATTCTTTATAGCTGAGTAATACTCCATTATATAAAAATATCACATCATTTTTATCCATTCCTCCATTCTGCATCTGCATATACAGTATAGTTAAGATACATATACACCTACTTTTGCTTAAATAAGTGAGAAGAAAGATTTGTACTGATAGTGTTTGGACAGGATATCCTGTCTGTATCTTGTACTATGGATAACCACTAAGAACATAGCAATGTACAATGTATTAATTATTGAAACTGTCCTATAAATCAACTTTGAAGCTGTTGTATTGATATTTGTTTCTCAATAAACTCTAAAAAATGTTAGAGCTCATAATTTTAAAAAGATCATTAACAGAGAAACAACAATAACAAAAAAAGGAAGACTTCCAGTGTAGCAATTAATAACAGCAACAAACATCTAGAAAATTATTTATTTATTTATTTTTACTTGCAAACAAATTTAGCAACCAAAGTTTAGTTTAGGCTTAACTGTTATATGAAAACTTCCAGCAGAGGTTGTTTTGCTCTCCCTTTTCTTCTCTTAAAGGGGATTAAGAGAAAGGGGGATTTTGGGGTTCTTGGCAATGGATTTCTCTTTGGGTCCACAACCCAGCGAAATCTGAGGAGTAACAGCTCACACCACAAATTATGATCGGAGGTGGACACAGGTTATCCTGTTGAAAAGCACTTTTCCTGCCACCACAGAGAAGAAGAAAATGGGCATGTCATGCTGAGGACCATTCTGCTCTATTTTATGTCTTTTCCCATGTTTTTCTCATTAGAGGAGTCAACATTAGCTGAGATGATTCAAAGGTCTTGAGGTTCTTGAAGGATGGAACGATTGTAACTGACAAGGCGAAGAGAAATCAAATATGATGGGGTTCCACAGCCCGAGAATCACTTGTAGAGGAAGTATCAGCTCCTGAAGGCTGGTGTGGCCCAGTGGAGCAAGGACTTCCCCTGATCAGGCCAATGCACGTTTCTGTTCATCTAATGAAAGGGGGATTCCTGGATTCCTTGCTCAAGCAAATGCCAATGTTTTTTGTTTTTGTTTTTGTTTTTTCTAATTTGATGATGATCATGCTGATTTTAAAAATTTTTCTATCTGAAGATATAGCAGGGATGGGGATTTAACTCAGTGGCACAATACCAGTCTGGCAAGCCGCAAAATGGTCAATTCCTGGTACCTCCCACAAAAAGAAAAAAAGAAATGGCAGCTTGCTCTGACTGTATTTATGTTAGTTGAAGTGAAGAGAAATCTAAATGTGTTTTTAGAATTAAATAGATCTGCTTCTGCCTAGAACGCTATCAACTTGTGTATGTGTGTATATCATGTAACATGAATTGTACACATAAAAGGGTGAAATATAATTCATTGGTTTCAATCTTTGTGTGAAAAAATGATTTCAAATTTTATATTCCCTCCACTGTGAGTGACTGAGGTAGTTTTGGTCCACACTGACTCAGTCCCTTGGGAGAATATCTCACAGCTGGGATAGTTCACTTAAGTCAGAGTTTTTGATCCTTGGACTAACTGTTCTTTAAGGTTTCTTTGAAGTGGAACATTAACAAGTCCATCCCTTATTTCTTTATGATGTAATTCACAATTGTGCACAATTGTACTATTTGCAGTTGTGTCTTTCCCTTAAGGATAAGAGTCATTTTCTTATCCTTAAGATCTGTACTCTAATTATGTTAATCTGAGCTCATAAATCAAGTCTCTCAAGTCTTTCATGTATTTATTGCTTATTTCCAAACTCCATTTAAATTTGTCAGTGAGCTTCTAGTGTCTGAGTGACCCACAATGGAACTGAACCAAACTATGGACATATTTTGAATCATAAGTACAGGAAAATCTCGGGCTTAACAGAAAAGGAAAGAAATGAATTTAGGTATCATTCATTTATAGAAGAGACTGGAGTATCTAAATGAAAGAGTAAAATGGATGAAATTTAATAGGCATAATAATAATAATTATGATGCAATCATAAAATAAAATTACAATTCTATATAAATATGTAATTTTGATCCATGAGTGAGGTAATAATTTTATCATTTTTAAAATATAAATTAAACATCTATATGGATCCAACAATTTTCTTTAACTCTCTAACTATCAACTCAAAATATATCTTATGATCATTTGGTTAAAAACAACTGAAAGTGCAAGGAGATTCATTAATCATTTTGTTGAACAACAAATAGAACATTTCTTTTCAGTTCAGTTGGTTTAGGTATGTGTGATGTCTTTCATACATAGACAGGACATCTCTGTGTGAGAAGAGTACACAAATGACAGCTACAGAACTGCCCTATGGTGACATGCTCTCATCTCTGTGTAAAGACTGACTTGAGCTACAGACCTTTCAAAATGTCTTCAAAGAAGAAGGAGGAGGAAGAGAAGGAGAAGGAGGAGGAGAAGAAGGAGAAGAAAGAGCAAGAGGAGAAGAAAGAAGAGGAGGAGGAAGAGGAGAAGGAGGAGGGAGAAGGAGAAGCAGAAGAAGGAGAAGAAGGAGGAAGAGGAGGAGGAAGAGGAGGATTAGGAAAAGGAGAAGAAGAAAAAAAAGCAAAAGAAGAAGGAGAAGGAGAAGAGAGAGAGAGAGAGAGGTACCTTATAAAGGCATAGCATTATAAGAAGGAATCATGCAGTACGTCAGAATTTATTGAGCCTAATTGTTCAGCACTCCTAGGACTGAGGGATAAGGAGAGGAGAGTGGCTACCAGCACCTGAAACTGCTAACTTTGAGGAGTCACTGTTTGTAGAGAAAAAAGAGAAAGATAACCACATAAGAATCCAGCTGGAGAACCACATATCTGGGTTACTGTACCCACTTGCTCCTCTTTCATTTTGGCTGGTTCCCCTATTGCCTGTTAATGATGTGAGAGCTTTCTGGGCAACCTATCTTTCCCAGAAAGAAAGCATAGACAAGAAGGGAGGGAAGTTACTGAAAAGGGGTAGATTGCTATTAGGGGGGGACCCTCTACTTCCCCCTACTAAATCTACTTCCAATTCATCTGTGTCACATCTTTGTCAAAGAAATATCCCTATCTGGAAGAGGTTTCCTCTGTTGTTCCAAGCCAGGCACCTATTAACCACATTCATGCTTCTTCAGCAACTCAGTGTGTGTCCTGACTGGCAAAGCTAACAGTTGCTGTCACCCACCCACTGGAGTTGCCCTCTGCTTGCGGTCTATGTGACTCACTCATCTATTGTATGTGAATGAAGGCTAATTCATACTAAAATGTCATTGCTGCCTCCTGACTTGTAGGTTTCTGTTTGATTGTTTTGTCTTGTTATGTATTAGGACAGGGTGTACAGGGTGTTCAGGGTCTCACTGTGTAGATTGGACTGTAGTGATCTGCCTGTTTACAGCCTACCAAGTGCTGGGATTACAGGAGTGAGCCACCATGCCCCGCCTCAATTGCCATCTCAGTGCGCCCTAGGGGAGGAGCCTGAGTGGCACACCAGGGATCGAACCCCAGCCTCTGCACTCTACTTAAGCAGGTGTTTTAGTCTGCTGAGCTATCTGGCAGGCCCTATAGTCCATTTAAAAGAAGAGAAACATTTTTATAGACAAAATCTATCATTTTTGTTCAGTTCCTTTTTTTGCTGCAGCTCCTTTGGTTCCCTGTTCAGGCAAGTACAAACCGAACTGGGATGTAGAGCAAGTAATGAAATTTCCCCATCTTAGCTGACTTTGGAGCGAGGACCCCGAAACTTACCGGGGTCAGCCCTCCTGTGCCAGGCAGGTCGTTCCCCAGGTGGGCGGGCCTGGGCTTTGGTGGGTCTTCTGGGCTCACAAAAGGATAGTGGATGATCTTATTCACTGAGTAGGCTGTACTTGGTTGGCCAGCCTGTGCTGGGTCTGGGTCTACAGGCTGTAACCCGAGAAGGCTGGGAAAGGTCCCTCCAGTGCAGCGAGCCTGGAGCCCTCACTCACAGGCTAGGCTGTGCTGGGTTTTGGTCCGTGGCGTGGGACTGAGGATTGCTGAGAAATGTCCCTCCTGCGTGGCAGGCTTGGAGTTCTCACTCCAGGTCGACCTGCACTGGGTCTGGGGCTGTGGGGTGGGACCGGTAATCACCTGGAAATGTTTCTTTGGCACAGTGTGCCTGGAGCTATCACCAGCCACTGGGGTGGGGGGCAGGTAATCCCTGGGAAATGTCTCTCAGGCACGGCGGGCCTGGAGTTCTACACTCACTGAACTTTGATGCCCAGAGAGTCTGGGAAATTCCCACTCGTTCAGCGGGCTTTAGGGCAGGGGATCTGGGGAGGTGTTGGTGAGTGGGTCCTGAGGTTTCAGGCCAGTCACTGGCTTGGAGGGCTTAGGGGCAGGGATCTGGGTAGCACGCGTGGGAAGAAGCCAATGGCTCTCCCTCAGACTCACCACACTCTCACTGATCTGGGAAGCCTGGTGAGTCATGCAAATTCTCACTCACTGGGAGGGCTTGGGGCAGGATCCAGGAGGCCGCTGGAGTCAGCCACTGTCTCGGGCTGGTCTCTGGGGCTGGGCAG